>JANJEY010000005.1:56862959-56880922 GCA_024703695.1 Erythroxylum cataractarum
AGATGAGGAAATTGTATACTATGCGAGTTTCATAAGAGTGAATTTGACCTTGATTGAATAAATAGTGGATGAATTATCATTCAAAAATGTCACATTGGGAGACCTAATGACGATAGGGATATGGATACAATTCGAAATTGTAAGGGACTTATATATATGTATACGAGATTTGGAGATTTTGCATCATATACTGAGCTGTCCTAGTAAAGGTTATACTGCAATTTGATGAAAGTGTGTAAAGTGATTTTTGTATCTTGGGACAAGTAAAACCTCATGGGCTGTATTGTGATTGATGATTTGAGATCTGTTATAATGAGTGTTGCTCTAAAAGCTTGGAGACAAAAATTGTACAGAAACAATTGAAGACGTCTACGAATGTGCAAATCAATAGTGATGGAGGTATTTTGTGAATTCGAAAGAATTGAAAATAATTAAGTGATTGAATAATTCAAATTATGCTAGTCATGATTCAAATGAGATGATCGTAATTTGGACGATAAGGTTTTGCTTATATGACTAAGTAAAAATCGTCGAGTTAGCAAAAAGGGGCTAAAAGAAAGTATTATTAGTTATTGGAATTCTGAAACTGGTGTGTATTGGCAAAGACCAAATTTAGGTGTTGTCATTTGTGAATGTTATCGAGAAATTGTTAGAGAAATCGTGAGAAGCGATTAGAGTCTTATGGTTTAGTAAGAGTAAATCAAAAGAGGAATCGATAGTTTAGCGTGAAAAATCAAATGGTTGTATGTGTGATCAACCAACAGGCTTGTCTGTTGGAATTAATTGTCAAACGGATAATTTAGGAATTCATAGGGACATAAATTGGCATATAGTTTGAATTGATTGCAGCTATTTCAATTGTTGCATTGGTGACACCATTTTAGCAGTGTATATGTTGAGAGTAAATGAATTTGTAATAGAGATTTAGAAATGAAAATTTATGACAATGTGTCGAGTTGATTGTTATTGAGGTTATTAGAATCTTATGAGATTAAGGTTTTATCACTAAAGGGGTGTAATCTGATAAACGATAAATGAAATGTTTTGAAGTGTATCGCCTCGACCAGATACATTTAGATAGAGACACAGGTGTAATGAATGGAAATTAAATTCGATATGTAGTGATCTCTATGGGACTGTAGTGTTAATGGAGCTACGGATTTGTAAATCTGTAAAAGATGTTTCGGATCCAAAGTGTTACTTGGACAGGATTAAGAAATGATCGGACATATGTATTATCGATATCGAAAGTAAAGAATTGCGAGTGATCTTGAAGAAGCTATGAGACTGTGTAAAGTTAGAGAAAAGATAAATTGGCTATATAGTGAAATAAGTGGGAAACAGTATATAGTGATCGGAGCAATTCCCCTACCTCCCTGATCAATCGTATATGAAATTTCGAGGACGAAATTTTTATAAGGAGGGGAGAATTGTAACATCCCGACCCCAATGGGAAGGGTATAATTTGGTCAGGCTAGTAATTTGCATTTCATATTTCTGATGTGAACATTTAATTGGCCTCTGATTGTAAAAGACTGAGTCTTGTGACACATGCACATATAGGTACATGCATTCATGACTTTCCCGGCATTTGATTTTGTAAATGATTTGAATTGTGAATGTGTGAGGTGTGAGATAATTAGATTGGATTATGATATATTGGGAATTATGGAATAATTGGGTGTGAATGGTGGAATTGGAACTGTACTAGAGTGATCGCAAAGTGACAGTGATCTTTAGGAAAAGTTCCTGGAATGATTAGAAGAAAATGTACGGACCGGAAATTCTCCGACTGGTGGACCGATTGACTGAATAGGACCAAAATAATTGTCTAATGGCAATGGGAAAGTTTGATTTATGATTTTAGAAATTAACATGTCGAGCCATTGAAATTTGAAGACAAATTGGACTGGAAATAAATTGAAAAGAGAATACGTTTAGAGGAAATAGACCTGAAGCTTATTCTTTATCCTTTAAATAGCTTAGGTCTTAACAGTGCGAGAAAGGAAATCCTCCTCTCCCTTAGGGCACGATTGCCCCTTCTCCTCCGACGATTTGATCCTTCGCCTTGGAGATTCTTGTTTGTTCTCCTTCTTTGTGGTTAAAGACCAGCTGGAAACCTTAGAGAGGTCGATGTTTGGCTTGGTTATGGAGATCACCGTGATTGTTAGAGGTTGAAGGTTTCGGAGATTAGGGTTGCATGATTTGGATAGATTCGAGAGTCGATCGGTAAGTTTAATGGTTTAATGTTGTTTGTTATTGTGCTAAATGCATTCATGAGTTAATTGTGAAAGATTGGGGTAGTTTTATTTAAGTTATTACTGGTTTTAGAGAGAGAAAGAGGGAAAGGAAATCAGAGAAGACGAACTAGGGCCGCACGTCACGACGAGGAAAATATTTAGACATCGCGACGAGGAAACGCCTAGATGCCATGGCGAGCAAGGTGGGACGTCGCGGCGAGCGTAAAATATTGACGCCGCGACGAGCCCTCTCGCACATCGCGGCGAGCCCGAAGGAAACGTTCGCCGCGGCAAGCATTCTTTCACGCCGCGGTGAGCGACCCATACATCGCGGCGAAAGATCCTTGGTCGCGGCGAGGAACAGTTTTTCGAACTAAAATGGTTTAGTTTTGGGGAATAATTAATTGTGTAGACCTCCAATTGAGGTGATATTTGATTCGTTATGATCTAGAGAAAGAGGTCTACAATTGAGGAAAGGAATGAAAGTTTGAATTTAAATTAGTAGGATTGCTATTAGTGAAAGTCAGTTAAGAATGTGATTGAATTGCAACCTAAGGGTTGATAATGAAAATTGGAGTATAATGTGAGACTTTGAAAATAAAGTCATGCTACTGGAACCTTAGAAACTGAGCATAAAAGAAAGAAGTTGATCTAGAGAATTGTGATATTGATTTTGAGCAAATTCTATAGCGAGAATGACTTGATAAATTGACTGAATATTTGATTTGAAATTGGGAAGTTCTGTAATATGTTATTGAATCGAAATGAGCCGATATTGATAAATTGAGTGAAAGTTAGATACTAAGTAAAAGACAATAGAAAATGGGAAATGGTACCGGGAAAATCATGAATAGGCATAGTACATCTCTCAAGTAAGACATGTGCATCTTTGAATTATTAAAATTGTGCATTTTGTAAATGAGCAATTATTTGATTATTATAAAGGTTCCGATGGATCGATAATCCACGGATTGTGCTGAGACTTCCAGGCAGGTAGCTCGAAAGTTCAGGTGAGTAACCTAGTTGGTTTCTCAAATTCCTAATTGTCTAAATGCTCTATATGAATTACTTGCCAATGTGAATTGCATGATTACTGAAATGTATAGGAACGAATTTCATGCTTTTACTGTATTGGATTGGACTACTGCATGACACTGAGAAATGCAATACTGGGTTTTTATAGCGATACACTGAATTACTAAACACTGCATTACATGCATAAATGTATGATCAGATAATGGATATGTGACCCAAGTTGCTATTATCACTGAAAAGAGCCTCGAGCTCGAACACTGTTCTGACCGGGCCTCGAGCCCGAGGGGAGAAATCCCTAACGCGTCCCCCACTGAAGATTGACTGAGCACTTGGGCATAACACCGAATAACTGGAAAAGAGTCTCATATGCATTGTATACATATGACTGATTGAATTGCGACACTTACTGTATTATGTGATGACATGAGAGATTGCAAATTGTTACATGCTACTGTAAACTGTTTCATAATATTGTGAATTGTGATATGATACTGCAAACTGTTATAGGCAACTGCAAATTGTTATATACTAATTGTATCTTACTGTGCCGTGCTGTACGCAATCTGCGTAATGCATGATTTGAGTGAACCATCGATGATGGTTTCTCACTGAGTTCGCAAACTCACCCAAAATTGCATCTAATTTTTCAGGATCGATAGAGTAGACTCCTAGCTCCGGAGATAGTCTTTTCCTGCCGTGCGAGCGTGCTGGCAAGAGAAGCGATGGCACACAGGTCGGTCAGCTGGGTTGGACTTTTGCGGATGATTTAGGATAGACGTTTGTATCAGTTTCCTTTTTGAGTTTTGTGTAGGGGACTGATAGACTTGTCTATTCTGTTATTGGATGACTGTATCAGATTGATAATATGGTTTTTAAATTTAGTGATTTCTGTTATATTGTGATTTATTTATTGCGATGCCATGTAGGTATTAGTAGAAATTTTCTGGTAGTGCACCTTTATCGTGGGATACATGTCGGAGCGACCTTTGAGCGTTCCGTTGTATACCCTACGGTGAGGGGGCGCTACACAGGGGATCAGTTTTTCTAGTATATTTCTCCGGTGTCGGTATTTTGATGCCGGGCGCTGGGAGGCTTTCCAAGATTGCCGGAATGAAGGGAGAGCTATGATGCGCTGACGGATAACCTGGGCGAGAGTTCAAGGTTGCGTTGATCCGATCATTCACGATTTTTTCTAGGGCCGCATCAGGATAGCAATCGGTCATCGTTCCCATCTGTTGTGCGGGTGTATGTTGTTGTTGCTGCTGAGATTGTAGGATCTGACGAATCAAAAGATCGGCCGTTTCTTCGATCCGTTTTCTAATGAGGGAAGTTTGCTGCGGCGGAGGAGGATTGGCATCCAGACGGTGCTGGAAATTCGGGTGTGTATCAGGCTCAGCGTTGTCTTTCAGGGCCATGCTTTATTCTTCTTGATCTGGATTTTGAGGTGGTTGTTGATCGTTCAGGTGTGTAGACTGCATGCGGGAATTATGACGTGTTAGCGAAAGAGTGACTGATAATTGTGAGCCTATCCGCTGTAATGCGAGTGCCGTGATGGCGGCTACGTCAGGGTTGGCTGCTGCCGCCTGACTGATCTGTGTGGTTCTGGACGTGGTGCCCTGACGTCGGGCCCCACGGTGGGCGCCAACTGGTTCTGCCTAATCCTGACGGGGCTGCATGTTGCCGTTTGGATTCATGAAATTGACTGCTTCCCACGAGAACTCCGGCTTAAAAGTTCCTGCAAAACAGAGAAGGCACGTCGGGGGTTGTTTCCTGATAAGCCTCTCCGACGTTCAAGTCAGTTTTTTTGTGAGGGTTTGATAGCTGAGAATAGAAAAGCTAGGGTTCTGATTACGTACCTCTATTATGGCAGAGTTATACCTTATATATGGGGCAGATGCTAAGTTTAAGTCTTTATGTATGCATGGGAGACTTCCATCTGCGAATGGGCCACGGATGCGCGGACTGGGCCGGGGCCTGATGTAGCCAATAGGTATGAGACTGATCCTTGAAAGATGGATCGATCGGCCTATAAGTCGTTATGACTGAATTTGGGCCCAACACGACCGACCCGACCAGAAATAATTTTACATTAAAAGAAATCAATTTAGTAATTTTTTTCCGTGAGTTAGGCTGAGACATCCATTTTTAAATCACGAAGTCCTTTAAAACCAAGGCAAGTTTTAATTTGTGAGAATCAACTTCACCTTAATTGAAATGGTTGCCTAACCACTTGAAAAACACCTAACCAAAAAATTGGCAGAAGCTTATGTCGGGTCGACGTCTTTACAGCTCCTCGCTCTTACCTCACGGTTTCTATTTGAGCTTGATTTGATTTGCAGACATCAAGATGATGATGATGAATAAAAGTCCCTCAAAAGCAGCTATTTTTACATCTCAAACCAACCCTTCTCACCTACGAGCTTCTCTCTTCCATTCCACACCTGTCCTTGAACGCAAAAGACGCGATTCCTGTTCTTGGGGCTCTGTTAGTTTTTCGCTCCTTACTTCCTTCTTTATTGCGCTCTTGTACTTTTCTTTTTTTCTTGTGCAATCTTCATGCCGTTCATTTTGTTAATTGGGTAATCTTTAATGTTTCAATGATGTTAATACTTGTTATGGTTTTGTGATTGGACTAACTTAACAGGAGGCTTTCGCTTATTCCTGAAAGATAATGAATATGAATAAAGTTTCCTTCATATGTCTGTTGGCCGCTATATTGCAATCATCATTCGCCATATTTCATTCAAAGTGATATAAATATTCTTGGTTTCCCGATCAATCTGACAAGAACTGATGTTTCATTGCCGTATACATAGCATTTAATGAACCAGTGGATGCTTCTCAATATCTCTTTTTACTTTCGAAATTGTGATTGCTTATTGAAGGAAAAAGCTGAAATTGGATACCATTTTCATTGATTTAGCTTGTGGCCTTCTGTTTCATTCATTAACCGGCCCGTAACACAAATTTGGAAAAATTTTGTGTTTCCTTTTGGATAGTGGAATGGGGTATATTTGGAGATTTGTTATCTGGGTTGGGCCTTTGCCAATTAGCCGTTATGTTCTATCGCTAACTTTTTCCTTTATGGTAGTGCATTTGAGTCTGTGTATGGCTTAATGGGATACAGTTTTTAAAATCAAATTCCAATGGGTGTAGTAGCCCTATCGAGAATTAGCATATCTTAGCAATTCTGTTTGCTTATTTCTGCATAGTAAGTTGCAACTATAGTAATAATGAGGAAAATTGTAGTTGAAGATTATTCATTAATTTCAGAAGCAACCATATGCTGGTTTGACAATCTGGGAGAAAATTCCAGTTTCAATTTACATTTATAAAGTAAGAGGATAGACTAAGGTTGAGGGAAATCAGCTCCAAAATCTAAAACCTTTTAAGAAGTGCTTGCTTTCCGTCACACAATGTATTATGTCCAAGGGATCTAGCTTGAAAAGTTAGAACTTGAGAAATTTGGAAGAGAGCATATATTCAGTTATGGAGTGTCTTGGGATGCGTCTCTTGTTTCTAGTAAATAGGTTATAACTCCATATCAGTGGTAATGACATGTTCTTTATGATGCAAAATTCTTAAGATTAAACATTGATTTTATCTTATCTTAATTGACATGGGAAACCTAAAACTTGTGATGTGGAACACAAAGAAAAAAAATGAAAAATGCAGAACATGTTAGTGACCCACACTCTTTGTTGTATTATAAAATAGTTTAATGCTACAATGAGGTTGTGGTTTCATGACTTGGATCTCTTGATACTGCTCCTAAGTTTCCGTTCTTATTTTGATTTTTGAAATTATTCCGTAATCTATTATGCTTGTTAGCTGTTATTCTTGGAAATCTCCCAACTCGTGAGCAGCATATGCAAACAGAAACAATGTATATTTCCTTTCTTTATTCATTTTTTTGTCTTTGGCATTTCCTTTGCTAAATCTTTGATACTCCTGCCCCCATCAAAACAAAGGAAAATGAAAGCAGACTTTTTTATCCTTTCATATGATTCCTTTTTTGACAAACACGATCTTTGATTAATTTCAGTCCTTTTCTTGTAGAGATCGAGCTATTATTCCAGGCGGTCCAGGAAGCTGTACTCCAAGCAGTCACTACTGCAGAATGTCAGTGGTTTGGCAGACTACCTATTTCAGGTTTAAAATGAACTAGAGAAGGGTTACTCGCTTTCTTTCTTATACTGAAGACGTTGAAAGTTTGGTTGCGTTCTTCTTAGTCCATGCGTTCAGCAAATGAAAGAGTTCTAATGTTATTCCTTTTCCTGTTGTCTTAGGATGGGCGTGATAGTATGATTGCTAAAGTTAATATGATTTTGGAAATTAGTTGTAGTTGTCAAAGTGTCAAACATATAATTGGATTAGATTATGTTAAAGGCTCGAGAATGATTGGCAGGCTGGATGTGAGATAGAAGCTAGCACCGTCATGTTACTTTCCATCTTCTTAACCTTAATTTCCATGGGAAATAATTAATGGAGCATATGGTCTGAAATTGAGTTGCTTGTCTGAATCTTGATTATCTACTTGGGATGGTTTAGATGCAATCCTTTAACCACTTGGTGGCATAAATTTATACACAAGTGTTAGCCATATATTAACTGCATTTACGTATTTGATGCAGTAGAATGTTCTCTGTATTTGTTTCTTAGCCTTGATTCTTGAACTAGGGGCTTAGATAAGTTCTTTTTGTTGCTTTATCCTAACTGGCTTTTCTGTAATTGGACTAAATGGGAAACCAGTGACGAGAGATACTTGTAACTTCTTTCATAGCTGGTAGAAAGACCATTGTGATATGTGTAAAACTACTTAATTTTACAACATGTACAAGTGACTTTTAGTTCACTTCAGCTAACTGTCGACGTTGCTTGCCGATAACAACTTGGTGGCAATAAAAATACCACATGTGTGTGGCCCAAGCTGGATTCATTTGTAGAGTAGATCCAATTCCCTCTTAAGTCTTTACTGCATTCTTTATCGTTGACAAATGGCACCAGCTAAAACCTCTCTGAAATTTACTCAGGAAGAAAATGTTGAAATCAACAATTTATTTATCCATCATTTTTCGTCTTTCGACATATGTGGGTATTTTCTGCTTGTTGCAACAAAAAGCATAAAACTGATCTGCAATAGGTCTTCATTTGTAAATGTTAGCGTCAGAAATTGATGTTGAGAAAGATTAATCAAAACATGAGGCAATCCAGGCAGAAACGTGTAACTTTTCCAGTACTGGTTCTATTGTATTTGCTCTCAAAGTACTGTTGTTTTAATGTCCTCTATAGAACTCATTTTAGCTATTGATGAATGCCTAGAGAAACCTTTCATCTTATTCTTGATCTTTTTAAATGATTTTCACAGCTTAATATGTGCATTTGTGTGTATAATTGATAAACTTGATTTCCTATTTCTGATTTTCAGAAGTTTTTAATCCATACATGGTGTCTATTGAGGGTCTCTTAACTTTCATATCAATTGTTTTTTCGAGTATTCAGAGATGGCAGAATGGTTTTGATGAGGAAGGTCCATCTTCAAGTAGGGGCCCCTCACGGATCCGAAAGCAACACTATATGGGATCCAGAAGACGGGGCACTGATTATCAGCACACCAGACATTGGACTAAAAGTAAGAATTTCTGATTGACTGATACACTTAACACATTGTCATGTAGATTTGGATACCTTATAGACTTTCTTTTCCCCATTTTGATGGGCTAATTGTTTCTACACCATTGATCTGATTGGCTGGAGTAGATGTGGATATTGTTGCAGTAGTTGGGCTCAAAAGGGATTATGGATGATTGGGTTCATTTTGCAGCTCAGTGTCCTTTTGCAGATTGACAAAATGTTCCTTTTCATCTTGTAAATGCTTTATTTCTTTATAAATATATGCCATACTAGTATAATATATCATCCTCTTGGATTGAACTTTCTTCAATTTGAGTTCGAAATTTAGAGTTTGTGGTTTTTCTTTCTTCAGAAGCTTTCCAGTTTTATGAAGATGATTTTGAGGTAGAAACCTTCTATAGATCTCCATTTTATGAAAGTGGATACTTCTACTGGAACTTCATTAATGAAGAAACTCCCAGATGGAGAAGTTCATTTGGCTACTCTAGTACTTATGGAAGAAGGTGGAGACAGAGAGTTGAAGAGGACTATACTTCCTCGTCAGAATCTGATAATTCAGAATCTTATTTGATTTCAGAGAGGCGCACCCTTGGACTTAATTCTTCTGGTCCTCTGAGACTTGAAGATGTTAAGAATGCGTGAGTCCTCAGTACGCTAACTTTTCAACTGCACTGATCTTGCTCATGAATGTAGATTGCATCAGCTTTTTCTGCTATTTACTTACGCATACACTAGTTTCAGATATCGAGCATGCGCACTCAAATGGCATCCAGATCGTCACCATGGCTCTTCCAAGGTATCTAAGTTCATTCTTTTGTACTCAATTGGCACGAGGAACACTGTCATGACAGCTGATCCACGTAAAATTATTCTTGTTACCTAACACCAATGTTGTTTGGTATGTTTAGCTTGAATTATCACATGCCATTTTATAGCCATTATACCTGACAAGAGATAGAGAAAATCAACGGACAAAACTTTTGCTCAGGGAATTCCTCCCTTAATCTCGCTGCTGCTGATACTAAATTTTCTTCTGTGTCAAAATAAGGCATGACCATTCTTGATTTACGCGTATTAACAATTCATCAACCTACCTGGACAGGCTACTGCAGAAGAAAAGTTCAAGCTTTGTAGTGCAGCATATCAAACTTTATGTAACAAGCTGGCTCCAGCTTAAAATATGCAATTCACCAATTTGCCTTGAACATGAAAGTAGGTTCAGAGCACCGTCATTCGATTTCTGTTGCTGCAATGCAAGGAGCTATAATTCCTCCAAGATGTTTTACGATCCAATAACCACAAAAGGTCGGTTGGAAGGCAGAATGTACCTTCAAATACTCGTTGTAAGTTAAAATAGTTTTAGCGGATAGCAAATTGTCTAATTCAAAAGGAAAAGGTTACTTTATCATCCTCATTTCTGTTCTTCCGGGAAGTTTTCTGAAAATGGTTTCAAGATGTCGTTGTATTGGCTTCACTGGATGTCCGATTAGACAAGAATAAGAAAAATGAAGTTCATTTGTTTATTTATGCCCATTGCCAGTACTTTCCTCTCTTTTACTTTCATTTCTATCTGTTTGGATGTTCATTTGTAAGGGCACATTTTAAAGACCTATTTATTTTTATTTTTATTTTCAGTATTTTAAATATAATCTAATTATTAAATCAAAATTTATCTTCAATATATATTTTAAATTTAATTATATTTATTAATAATTATTAAATTAATTTTATTTAATATAATCACATAAGTTGAATAAATTAATAATTTTAGACAATTAATTTTAATTAATTAAATATAATATTAAATTAAATTATTCATAATTCTTATTAATAACTAATATTATTAAATAAAAAAATAATATATATTTAGTTATTAATAAATCAGATTATGAAAAGAACAAAAATAAAAAAAAATTGAAAATTACCTTATAAGAAACCAAAATTAAAAACTTAAAAAGATTAAAATAATTTATTTTTAAGTTTTATTTAAGATATAATTATCATTAGTAATAAAAATATAACTAACATTAATAATCAAAGATGTTTTATTTTTATTTGAAAGAAAAAGAAAAACTGAAAAAGAAAATGAAAGCTAGAACTAGAGCTAAAACTAAAAACTTTTTTTTATTTAAGTTTATTTTTTATGTTATTAGTTTTAGCTTCTTCCAATTTTCATAAATTATGAAAACTATAAAAAAAAATATAATATGATTTACTATCAACTAAATATATATTATTTAATTATGTAATATTAATTATTAATAAAAAGTATCAATTTAGCATTATATATTTATTATTTAATATTAATTATTAATAAGAATTATTAGTTATTAAATCAATTTTATAATTATTTAACATTTTTAAAATAAAATAATTTTAATTTAACAATCATTAATAAATATAATTTAAAATTAAAATTTCTTCAAAATATAAAAATTTTAAATAAAATGTTTTAATAATTAAAAATATGTTAAAATAAATATTAAATAAAATTTTAATTATTAAATTATTTATTTCAATAAAATATAGTGAATTTTGTTGATAACTTTTAATAAACATTATATAAGAGATTAAAATAATATTAATTTTATTTATTTATTTATAAAAATAATTTATCTTTATGTTTTATATAATATGTAGTTATTAGACGTTAACAACTAAACATATTTTTACTTTTATTCAAAAATAGAAACAAAAAAGGGAATACAAACTAAAAATTAGAATAGAAAAATATAAATGAAACCAAACCACCTTAATTTTTAATTTTAACGGGTTGTTATGTAATAGGCTTAGAAGGTGGGAGATCACACGGAGAACTCATCAATATTCATATTTAGATGACATTATATTATTATTTATAGAAATGGAGAACAAAGAAAAAATGAAGAAATGTTTTATGTATTTTTGTTTATGTTTAAATCAATGTACATCTATCTATTTATACATTTTAGATGACTCCAACTAAGGGAGCAAATCAACTAAATAATTACAAAGTAAGAATGTACATGATTCTAGGAGAAAATAAAGGTTAAAGATGTATTGATGTCGACTTTCAAATATTATGTTAATATCCTCCCTTAAATTCAAGGTGGTATTAAAGATGATAATTTGAGTTTAGAGAGATGATTTTGAAAATGTCAAGGTAGGTGTGATTTGGTAAAAAGGTTGACAATTTGCGCTTGTCATGAGATTAAGACAAGTTATGGTTTCTTGAAGCATATGATAACACAAAAGATGACAATTGATCTTGATGTATCTAGTCTTTTTTATGAAAGACATCATTATGAGCAATCTACACGGCACTATAATTATCACAAAAGAGAGGAATTGTTGAAGAAAAAGAGACACCGATGTCTTGAAGTAACCATCGTAACTATAAAAGTTCAATGGTAATGTCAGCTAGGGATTAGGATTTTACTTCAGTGCTTGAATGATAGACAATATTTTGCTTCTTGCTATGCTAAGAAATAAGAAATATGTCAAGAAAGAAACGATAGCCAGCAATAGATCAACGATCAGTTAGGTCTCCAGCTCAGTTGGCATCAGAATATGTACGTAAGTTGAATAAAAGATGAATAACTTAAGTGAAGCCCATGAATTAAATATACTAAAGTATGTGAAGAACAACAGAAAAGAAAGTCGTATGAGGTGTAGACATGAACTAATTGATAATGTGAACAACATGAGTAATATTTGGACTAGTGATAGCAAGATTTATAAGACTACTAACTAGTTACTGATAAAGTGTACCACCACTCAAAGGAGTTCCATTAGTGACAAAATATGATCATTAGAGATGGAATTTGAATATTTTAACCTTAGAATTAGATTCAAAGTATCGAAAAATCTTAAGAACCAATGTGGCTTACAGAGAATCTAAAGAAAATATATTGAACTGGGTTATCAAAGGATTGGTCAACTCATTTTGAACCGAACCGAACCGATGAGTCTAAACTGAACTAAGTAAAAGAAGACACATGGATAAATTTAGGGATGGTAGACTGGTTGGACCTTAGACATGATTTTCTTTGCCCAATCGGAACCCAATGGTCGCAAAACGACATTGTTTTGCCAAAAAACAACGTCATCTTGCTTTTTTAAAAAAATAACATTTAGGTGGAGCTCGATTAAACCTGAGTTCAGGTTGAGCAGCTCTAGCTCGATCAATCCTCAATCGAAGCCCTAGCAAGCCAAGCCTAACTTATTGTCATCTCTAGATAAATCAGGTAGCAACACGTGGATAGATAGCGGGTAAATATTTGCTAAGATGACAATAAGAACATGTGATTGTCGTAGTAGATGACATGGCAGTTGACATGGGTAATGACTAGATTTTGGATTACATGTCAAATGATGTGGACAAGCTTTCGGAGATGATTTTTGCATTGTTGTAATATGCTCAAGAAGAGGAACAATTAGCTATATCAAAAATTATTTTTAGATCAGATTTAGAAATCTAAAATATAAAATCAGAATGTTGTGAGAAAGAATAAAGAAGAATTCATAATTTTGACTCATTTTGTTGAAAAGAAGGATCTGATACTAAGTAGAAATAGAGAATAAAGAAAAGATGACTAAATGCTTTTTGTATTTTTGTATATGTTTAATGTTATATACATCAATTTATTTATATACTTTAGATGACACCGACTATAAAAGTAAATCAACTAAATAATTACATAGCTTTAATATACATGATCCTAGGAGAAAATAAAGGTTAAATATATATTGACGTTTGGCTTCCAAAGTTTATGTTATTAATATTATTATTATTATTATTATTATTATTATTATTATTAATCTTTTCAAAAAAATAAAATAAAATAAAAAATTATTATTATATTCTTTAAGCTACTTTCATCTCTTAGCGCTGAAATGTCAAAGTATAGTTTTTAAGTAAAATATAATTCTAAATCACAGTTATCTCAAAATTTTGTTATATTTGGTTCAAATTGCTTTTGTTAGTTTTCGAGAGAAAAGAGGTACTAGCACAAGTATATGATTTTTTCCCCCCATTTTGAGGGTAATAACCAATGGCAATGAAGTCAGGACGCTTGCTTGAGAGCTATGAAATGTTAAACAAGAAATATCTCTTTTGGCTAACACCTTACTTTTTACGTACTGATTTGGTGTAAGGGAAGATTAATCTGAGAGTTGACAACTTAAATACGCCTTTGAGACACTTTTAGAACACCCAATGGGCTTAAAAAAAAAACACAAGAAATATTATACTTGATGAAATCTGTCACTTTCAGTTCACAGTATCTCGCTGTGTTTCAATATATCTTTTGGATAAACTCGAAAAATTTGCAATATTTCAATGCTCAAAGCGATACAACTTCTGGGTTTATCATCCGGGTCCGTGGCATATCGATGGAAACCTCATGGCTGTAATGGTTCGATGTCATTTTCCATCAACCCATTGTCTTGTTCTACTCCTAAAACCACGCCCACAAAGCCTCCTCAACTACTGCCTCGCTCTTCACCTTCAAAAGCTTGCTCTTTACGGGTGACTCGTTTTCAGTCTACTCGATCTGACTCTAAGATGGATGGCACTTCTCCGTCTGCATCATCGTCATCCGTAACAGTTCAGTCAGCTGTGAGTTTCCTGTAGTGCACTCTGGTTCTTCTTGTTCATGGATTATGTTCAGGGTTCTTTCTTGTTATTGAAATTTGTTGGTGATTGTGAAGAAAATGCATTACTTAATGTAATGATCAATTTCGTTTTCTTTTTTTTTTTTAATTTTTGCTGGAAAATGGTACTATCTTCCTTTTGTACCTGCACAGATTGAATCTTGAATTATATAAGTTGAATAATGGTTAGAGGTTCTTAGTAGCGTTGGTACTCATAATTGAGTTGATAAAATTGGTCGAATGGGGTTAAATACACACAGTCTTTTTTTTTTTTTTTCCAACTTCGCTTCTTGGTAGCGTTGGTACTCATAATTGAGTTGATAAAATTGATCGAATGGGGCTAAATATATAAGTTGAATAATGGTTAGAGGTTCTTAGTAGCGTTGGTACTCATAATTGAGTTGATAAATTGATCGAATGGGGTTAAATACACTGTCTTTTTTTTTTTTTCCCTAACTTCGCTTCTTGTTTACATTCAATTAATTGTACTAGAATTTTCTTTCTTGTGAATTGATACGATTTTAACGCTTGTAGTTTCTTGAACTATAAATTATCCATTGTGAGCAGGGAAATGTTCGAAATATCAAATTTTGTCAGTTGTGTGGTGGCCCAACAAAGCATGAGATTCCTGATGGAGAGGAAAAGATTAGAGCTATTTGCACAATTTGTGGGAGAATTGCTTACCAAAACCCAAAAATGGTATGCTATACCTAAATTTTGTGGTGATGCTTTTTGCCTCTTTCTTCAAGAGCCTGCATTGGCCTAAAAGCTGAGCGGATGCTCTGCATTTGCATTTTGCTTGATACTGAAGCCTATATTCTACTATCCTGATTGTTAAAAGTGTCGGTTAGCATTCTATGTGAATGAACTTTCTGGATCTAACTATTTCTTTACAAGAAGTCC
Organism: Erythroxylum cataractarum; assembly: GCA_024703695.1. Classification (NCBI taxonomy): domain Eukaryota; kingdom Viridiplantae; phylum Streptophyta; class Magnoliopsida; order Malpighiales; family Erythroxylaceae; genus Erythroxylum; species Erythroxylum cataractarum. The sequence continues at coordinate 56,878,406 of JANJEY010000005.1, forward strand.
AGAACATTGATCTTAAGCTCTTTTTATTAACTCTTGAGGTGTATGAAACCATGCTCCAGTCTAAGAAGACTTTGCACATTAGACATAGAGGTGAATGCCTTGGAGAAAATTCTTTATCATAGAAAAGGGAGTGAATAAATGATTATATAATATAGAAGGTTAAAAGACATACAGAGCATAAGTTGTTACCTAGGATAATGGAAAGTAATCCAGTTTTTCTGATTCTCTTAATGTTTTGAGGAAAGGTAAAAATATATGAATTTTCTTCTAATTTTTTTATGAAAATATAAATAAATCTTTATCATAGCAATATTTATAAATTAACTCTTAGCATTAATATTCATTCACAGAATCGTTTTTATTTAATTAGAAATATAATGAACCCTTAAATTTTTTCTTGCATTATAAATAAATCTTAATTGTTATCACAGTAATGTTGACCTGATTACTAACTTCCATATAAATAAATAGTATTATTTGAACAGATTTTACTGTGAAAGATTAACATGTAAATGTCAAACATTAAGAGTTTATTTGTTTGTCAAAACCTTAAAGATGGATTCATAGGGAACATGGATTTGATGTTGGTGAAACTGAAGTTTCATAGAACTTCAAGGCACCTTCTGTTCACACCATGTCAAAGAATGCCTTTTGGAGATGAATTGGCTAAAAAGTTCTGTATTGGCCAACACCACATACAAGGGTAGATGTTTCATTTTTTCTCATCTTTAAGGAGGCAAAAGCAAGAATAGCCTGTCTCCTCCTCTTGCACCTTAACATTTTTACTTGCTCCACTTCAGTCCTTTCTTTTGATTTGTGTGATCAAAGATATGTATATCTCATAATATTATGATCTAATCATAATCAGATCATTTAGATTAGATAGCAGTATCTTATAGATATATGGTATCCTAGGATTATATTTCCATATCTGTACAAATTTTTCTACCTTATTCTGTAAACCCTATTGTATATATGTATACTGCAATCTCTATTAAAGAGATATAGAGCAAATAAGCTCTGATTCACATGATATTAGAGCTACATGATAGTGAAATCGAGGAGACAACCCTAGAAAGTCAAGAAATGACTTCCAATCTTGAGGGATCCTCCATGGCAATCCCAATCTCAAACCCGACTGTCACTGACCTCGGGTATTGAGGGAGTTTCAGTTAACATTGTTTCCAATAAATTGAATGGAACAAACTATCAAGAGTGGCCTCAAGCTATGAAACTCGCCATTGGAGGAAGAGGGAAGCTGAGCTTTATCATCGGAAATGGGAATGTTCCAAACTCAACAAACGTATAAGCTATACGACAATGGGAGATAGATAATTCCATGGTCTCGTCATGGCTTATCAATGCCATGATACCACCCATCAAACAGACCTTTATTTTTCTGCCAACAGCCCTAGAAATCTGGGATGGATTGCGACAATCCTACTCTGATGAAGAGGATGCATCACGGATTTATGAGATAAAAACAAAGTTGTGGCAAATGAAGCAAGGTGACAAAGAAGTTACAGAATATTAGGTTGAAATGATAGCATTGTGGCAGGAACTTGACCTGCTGTCAGATGAAGAATGGAGGTGCAAGGAAGATGCAGTGATGTACAACCAAAAAATTGAAAAGGAGAGAGTCTTTGAATTTTTGGCTAGTCTCAATAAAAACTTGGATGATGTTCGTGAAAGAATCTTAAGTAGAATTCCTTTGCCTACAGCTAAGGAAGTATTTTCTAAAGTTAGGAAGGAAACAGCAAGGAGGAAAATCATGTTAAAAGAGGAACCGAAAGAGGAACTAAATGTAACTCTAGTATCTTCGAATGAAGCTTCTGCCCTATTATCATGTGGTGAATCCAGTAAGAAAAATCATAAGAAGTGGTGTGAGCATTGTAAACAAAGTGGCCACATCAAAGATATATGCTGGGACATTCACGGAAATAAGTGGCGTGAGCATTGTAAACAAAGTGGCCACACCAAAGATATATGCTGGGACATTCATGGAAAGCCTCTAGATTGGAAACCCAAAAAGGGAAAAAACCAAGGCTATCAAGTATCTAGTGAGGGAGGAACAAAAAAATCTGAAGGTACTCATAGTGTAAGCTACCATTGCGCAAAGCCTCCATAAAAATTCGAGCATCATGCGCTGTGCCTTCCCAACCAGCCTAAGCAAAAGTGAAACACATATCAAAATCACATACAGCCATTACATTTTGCGTAGGAATGCCTTTTCTCCCAGCCACTCCGCTTTAATCATTTTTTTCAATTTATCCCCACCTTGAATATCTTGGCTTAGTATTGACATTTTCTATCAAAAACAAAATCCTCACTGCATATAACAATTATTTAAGCAAGTATAAAAAGTCCACACAACCAGAAGTTTTACGCATTCTAAATCAATATGTAAACCAATATACCAACATATGCTCAATTTCAAAAAATTTAGAAGACAAAAAAAATAGTAAGCTTACCTCAACAGTAACAAGTAGCACCTCTCCTTTTTCCTTTCTGCTTTCA
>JANJEY010000005.1:56923135-56946283 GCA_024703695.1 Erythroxylum cataractarum
TGCTTGTATCAGTTTCCTTTTTGGTTTTGTTTAGGGGACTGATAGACTTGTCTATTCTGATATTGGATGACTGTATCGAGATTATTTTGGATGTTTAACTCTTCTGATTTCTGATATATTATGGTTTTAATTATTGCGATGCCATGTGGACTATTAGTGAAATTTTTTGATAGTGCACATTTATCGTGAGATACATGTCGGAGCGACCTTCAGGCGTCCCGATGTGTACTCTACGGTGAGGGGGCGCTACAATAGTCTTGTGGAATTTTAATAGCAGACCAATTTTCCTTCAAAAATAGTAGTCATGAGTACTATCTCTTGATATTAAAAATAGAAGGATACTATTATTAATAAATCTACCTAACATTCCTATTAAATACTGGACCATTAAGGGTCTAAGCTATATTTCTAATTTCATCAGAAAATCGATAGGAATGGATGAACCAATTGCCACACTCAGGAGAATCAACTATACAAAGATATGTGTCCTAATAGAAGCTACACAATCCCTTCTGAATTTTACCCCAATAATAAGACTAATTGACTAGGGACATCTGCATGAAGATTCTATAGAAGTCACTTAACAATGGAGACCCGACACCATCTCTTTAGATTCAATAATTATCTCTTATTGGAGGAGGATTTTGAGAAAGCATTAAGGCGAGGATTAAATCTTTATGTCAGAGTTCTCCTTCCTTTGTCTGCAATAAGAAGTTAAAGTGCATAAAGAAGGAACTCAAGTTCCTTAATCTAGTTAGATACATAAATCTCAACACAACCATCGAGGAAACAAAAGGTAAGTTGGATACAATACAAAACCTCTTATACTTAGATCCTATAAATAACTCACTGAAGGCTAATGAGAAATATGCTTTAGATAATCACACAATGACTCTTAAAGCGCGCTACTACCTGACCAAGCAAAGATCCAGGATTCAGTGGCTTACCAATGGAGACAGAAACACAACCTTCTTTCACAAATCGATGCTAGATAGACAAAACCAAAACATACTTTCCACTATATAATAGTTGTTATAACTAGAGTCACTTCCTAGGAAGTACTTTAAAACATACATTTATCCACTTCTCTAAGTTTATAGGCACTTAAGACTAGTCTTTATCATTAACCAATCAGCTAAAATTCTTCATATCAGATACAATCTCCCAGGAGACTTTCAATAATCTAATTGTCCCCTTCACATCAGCAGTATGGAGAAAGTAGTTTTGAGTCTCAAATTTCACAAATTTCCTAGCCCTGATGGGTTCAACGGGCTATTCTACCAAAAATGTTGGCATCTAGTCAATGATACATTCACTAGGGTAATCTTAAGTTTTTTCAACAGGGGGTAGATCCTAAGGGAGTTTAACAAGACATTTGTGACACTTATTATTAAGAAACAAAATTTTAGTTCCTTTAAAGACTTCAAATCTATCTCATGTTGTAATTTCATATATGAATTCATTTATCAAATGTTGGTTAATAGACTCAAACAGGCCATAAAACCACTAATTGATGGATTACAATGAGATTTTATTGAAAGAAGGAATATTGAGGACAACATCCTTTTGGTCCAAGATCTATTCAAGAATTATGGAAGGAAAGGGGTCTCCTAAGAGTTGTGCAATCAAAGTCGACTTTTAGAAGGCCTTTGACAACATTAATTGAAGCTTTATCATTCATATCTTAGGGGCATTTGGTTTTCCTACTATTTTTATCAACTGATTATGATAATGTATCTCGACGGTGTTATATAACGTTCTCGTTAATGGAATCCCAGTTCAAACAGTCAAAGGTAGGAAAGGAGTGAGATAGGGAGCCCTATACTTTCTATGGAAGTACTTTTAAGGCCTATTGAACACAATCAATCTAAAGAGGAAATTGAAATATAATAAGGAATGAAAAAGTTAAAGATATGTAACTTGTCTTTTGTTGATGATCTCCTAATACTTTTGGCAACTAACCTACACTCTATTAAAGCTTTAATGACAACAATAGAGTTGTTTAGAAGCATATTTGGTTTAATTATGAATAAAGACAATAGCCATTTCTTCTTATCTTCATCAACTTCCTACGTATCTCCCTATATCTCCTCCATTATAGGACTTTTGTAACGCCTTACACTATTTCTATATATAAGAAATTCCATTTCTCATAAGAGACCTTTTTTTTAGGGAATTTATACCCCTAATAGAAAGGATCAAATTGAGGATTGTCAATTGGTGTAATTGATCTTTATCCTTTGCAGGTCAAACACAACCCATAAATTATATATTAAATTCCACATTGCACTTCCTTGTACCATTATCAAAACTATAAAGAGACTCATAAGAATATTTCTTTTATCTGGATCCTCACAGGGAGTTGAAATAGCTAAGGTGACTTGCAAGATTGCTTGCTTTCCAGAGGAGAAAGGAAGGCCACGCATTATCCCATTAAAATTAAGTAACAACAATTTGCTGATCAAGAGAATATGGAAATTATTAACAGATATGGAATCTTTATAGGTAAGGTGGGTACACTCCTATCATATAGGGTAATCAAGATTCTGGACTCACACACTTAAATCAGACACTCCATTAAATCTTAAAGATAGAGTTCGAGGTTGGTTTAAGACCAACGTAGGAGACAGTGCAAAGACCCTTTTTTGGACAAATATATGGTCTCCTAATAGCCCCCTCCTAGATAACGTCAACTATTCTCATCTCAAACAATTTATTCCCATAAATGCCACAGTCATGTATGTTATATAGTGAAACTCATATTTTCTTGATCCACAAGCTCTAAACGTAATAACCAGTTTAGGTGCTTATGAATGGACCTCTGGCAATTCCAAGGACACCATAAGATGGGCCCATCAATCCTCTATTTTATTCTCTAATAAATCTTGTAAGGAAGCTCTCAAAACAAGCAATCAGAAAGTTCCATTGCTAAAATTAGTCTAGTACACTTACGCTATAACTAAACTTTCATTCATTTTATGGCTTCTTGTTTACGGTAAGCTACTACCAAGGATAAATGGAAGGGATTTGCTAAAAACCTAAATTGCTCTTATGTAACAACAATGCAAAGATTATTGAGCACCTATACATCATATTCCCTTACTTAGATTAATTAAGAAGCACTCTCCTACCATACATATCCCTTATCCAAATCATCCCATGAAACATGCAAGAAGCAGTTCCTGGGTCAGATGGTTTGTACCTAATAAGTGAGTGTTTGATCATTATTAGAATACCAATCATCAACACAAGAATTACAAGCAAGAGTACTAGTAAAGAAAGCAATGAAGCAAGGCCTATAATTGACTAGGTGCCATACCTGGACAAAAATGCAACCTTTAGAGCCAAAACCGACTTAAGACTTCTTACTTCCTTGACTTGCGATTGGTTTGAGAAGAAGAAAATATGTTAAAGAAGCAATTTAATTAACATACATCTTTGGTAGCTACCAATGCTTACCCTAAACACACTGTCTTCCTATCTCTATAAGAAAAGAGCTCGTTAGCTTTCTATTTAGGGTTAAGTAGATGAAAAAGCTACTTTTGAGTGTTAATTGTATGTTGTTAGACACATAAGTCCCAATAATAGAATTATGCGAGCATTGGTGAGTCTTGACCAATGTTTGACACTCGGGATGATAGAACAAAGCAAAGACTTACGAGTAGGCAAGAAAAAGGGCCAATGTTAGGCATTGGTATGCATTGGTACGCACTGGTGAAAATATTGGACAAGATGCAAAATTCGGATGTGAGACCAAAAAGAAGACTTGAGATAGACATCGAGTGGAAGGTTAGTTGGATCATATGCATTGCAGTGGCATGCGAGAATTTCAAGGTGACTTAGCAAGTTAGATCAAGCTTGGTATTAGTTTTGTTAGAGTTTCAGATATTGTACAAGTTAACTTAGCTAAGACTAGGTTCTTGATGGATTGAAGGACTTAATATATGCTCAAATAAACGAACCATTGCTAATGGAATTGACAAAGGGAAGCATTAGACCAGACCAATGTGCTATGAAAGGCTTTAGGCTTGGATGACTCATTATCAATAGATAGAGATCCTAGATGATGTGCAGATAAGATTACAGAGGATAAACATCAGCTATAAGAGATAAAGACCATGTGGGAGGATCATCAGAAGAAAGTGGATATCTTCATAGATATGGATAGGTCATTCCTATATAGTTGTAATTTTTTATCTTGTTAGTTATTATATAACTTAATCCTATAAGATAAAGTCCTAGTTGGATGGTGTATCATTCTATTCGTTAGTATGATGTAATTTGATAAGAATAAGATAGGACAAGTTGTGATCTTAGCTAATAGAGTTCTATTAGGAGTCTAACTTGGCCATCCAGAGGTGCCTATAAATAACTCATTTAAGCCTTGCTCCTCTCAGTGTCAAAGAGTGCTCGTAATTTTCTTGTAAGAGTGTGAGAGTTGAACATTGCGAGAGTCATGAGGCATTCAAGAACAAGAAGTTGTTGGCTCACGATCATAAGGGAAGGCTGAATCTTACTTAAATGGATCTAAGAGAAATTATTGTATAAAGGGGTAGGTGCAACTTACAGATAAGTTTGGTGGTTTAAGGAAAACTTTTGTAACAACTAGTATTAGAGCCATATTTCAATACGAAGGTAGGTAGAAATTTGACGGAGCGTGTAAACAGAGTAGAGGCACTCATTAGGCTAATTCCTCAAGGAGAGGAAGATGTCATGTCTTATAATACTCAATTCAAGATGTTTGAGGCACGAATCCCACAATTGTAGCATCAAAAAGCAGAGTTTATAAAGGCATAAGAGGATTCTAAATTTGAGGTCACAATCCTAAGGCATGTTGTTACAAAATAGGATGATGGACGTATTGAAAAAACTTTAGTGGAAGTATGAGAGCCATAAATTTTCGATGGCAAACAAAGTTTCAAGGAACTTGAAAATATCTTGTGGGATATGGAGCAATACTTTGCAGCAGTAAAGGTGTCTAATTCAAAGAGGGCATCGATCATGACTATGTATTTGGTGGAAGATGCAAAGTTGCAGTGGAGAATAATAACCTCCAACGATATTAGTGCAAGTAGACCTCCTATTGACACTTGGGAGAAGATGAAGAAGGAGTTAACGGATCAGTTCATCCCCAACAATAAGTTATGGCTCACAAGGAAAGCTTTGACGAGATTAAAACAAGATAACTTGGTGTAGGAATATGTGAGAAAATTCACATCTTTGATGTTGGATGTGCAAAACATGTTTGAAGAAGACAAATTGTTCAACTTCATAAGCGGCTTTCAAGGTTGGGCACAAACAGAGCTTCGAAGGTCAAACTTGAAAAACCTCCCAAACGTAATAATGGCTACGAATGCCTTGGTGGATCTCTAGATACCACCACCAATTCGAACTAGCAATGAGGACAAAAAGAATGGTGGGACATGAAATAATCCATAGAAAGGCAAGGAGCATGTGAATCTTCTCAATATAAGTCTAAGAAACAAGCAAAACGGGATATTGCTTGTTTTATTTTTGAAGAATCACACTTTGCTCGTGAATGCCCAAAATAGAAGGTAGATAAGGAGCAAACAAATTCCATAGTTACGAAAGACTAAGGAGAAGAAGAGGATGACTCGACAGAAAAATTTTACCTCAATAGTTATGTTATTTTGTGCGCAATGAATCTTATAAAGGAGCGTTTAAATAAAAGCAAGGATAAACTCAACAGAGAGGGAATATGGTACGTAAGTGATGTGGCAATAGCTAAGGAGTCTTCAAGAAAACCACATTTGAAGGAGTGTCCACAGATTATTTTGACAAGGGCATCAAGTTCTTCTGATAATTGTGGTTTGTTAGACTCTTAAGTCCTAATAGCATAATTGTGCAGGTATTGACAAGCCTTAACTAATGTTTGATACTCAGGACAACAGTGCAAGGCAAAGACTTGCGAGTAAGCAAAAAAAAAGGCAATGTCAGGCATTAATATGCATTGGTGCACAGTGGTGAAAATCTTCAACGAGATACAAAATTCGAATGTGAGACCAAAAAAAGGCTTGAGATGGATATTAAGTGGAAGGTTAGTTAGAACCCACGCATGACAGTGGCATACGAGAGTTTCAAGGTGGCTTGGCAAGTTTGGTGCAAGTTTTGGTAGAGTTTCGGACCTTATACGAGTTGACTTAGCTAAGGCTGCATTCTTCTTGATGGACTAAGAACTTAATATATGCTCAATTGAATAGACCATAACTTATAGACTTGACATAGGGAAGCATTAGGCCAGACCAGTGAGCAATGATAGACTTTAGGCTTGGATGACTCATCATCAACTGATAAAAATCATAACAAAAATTGAATGATGTGGTGGATAAGATCACAGAAGATAAACATCAGCTCCAAGAGATAAAGACTATGTGGAGGATCATCTAAAAATAGTAGAGATCTTCGTGGATATGAATAGATCATTACCAGAGAGATGTAATCTTAGATCATTATCAAATAGATGCAATCTTTTATCTTATTAGTTGTCATATAGCTTAATCTTAGATAGAATCCTACTTGGATAAGGATGTTAATGTGATGTAATATGATAAAGATAACATGTGATCTTAACTAGTAGAGTTCTATTAGGATTCTATATAATTAAATTCAATATTTGTAGACATGTTATGGATTATACTAATATATTTTACAGATTCAATGGCCTTGTAAAAGACAATAAAAGTTTACATGTCCAAGTCTTTTCCCGTATCTCACCTGACTAACTAAACTTTTTATTAACCAGAAAAAAGAAAAAGAAACAAACTAAAAACTTCAATTGCAATTTTAGAAGAGAAGTGAGAATGTAAATACATGAATAATAAGCAAATAATAATTAGAAAGAGGGAAGGAAGAATGCTTACAAAAATACCTAGTCTACTCAATGAAAACTCTAAGAATGGGAGTAATGGTGGCTAAAGAAGAAGGAATCAAGATTAACAGACAAGTAATTTGGTGTATTAATGAATTAATTAAGCCCATAAAATAAAATAAAAAAGACAATGACCTCATAAAACGTAAATGTCTACCAATAATAATCCCTTTAGAATTGATAAAGAAGACTATTTAAGTTCATCTTGAACAAGGAAAAATGGTGATGGTATTTTATTTTTATAAAATTTTCAACCTTGCATTGTTCGTCTACAAATTTCATCCTCTTCCTTCTTGGCAGCTTCTCACCGCCTTTATAGTGGAGAGTGATTCTCAATTTCCTACCAAAATGAGGAGGTAGTTTTCTTTCTTCTATTCTTTTTTTTTTCTTCTTTCCCTTTATGATACCTATAAATCGCATTAAGAAATCTTAATGCACACTGTTTGCTCTCCAAGTACAAGTATGACTCTATCAAATATCAAATTCAGGACTCAGGACTCAGGACCCAAAAATCTTTTCTGAATTACATGCCTATCTAAGAAAGTCCCATATACGACTCTTGAGACAAAATCACACAGCTGATATCAGTTCTGTTCGTAAAAATTGGTCGCAGTCAAATGATTACCAGCTTCCTAAAACCGGAATCGCACAATATGATCCGATGGAATCGTCAATACACAACTTTACAAAATTCAGGAGAGTTAAAAATACTGAATCAACTTCCTCACGTTCATTTTGTCCTACATAGATCAACAGAGAATTAAACTAACATCACAAACTTCGGATGATACTAGTCTTCCGTTGCAGCCAACATCCGAATAACATCATGGAATTACTGCAATAAATCCTTTGCCATTTACTGCTTTCCAGCATCCTTCTACTTTCCCAGGAATTCTAATGCAATACAATGATTTGTTAGCTCAAATCTCATTTTATATAAAATTATATCTTCTGAAAACAGTAAAGACTCAGTTAACTTGTCAAGCCCAGAAAACCAAATAAGTTGAGTAAACAACAAAAATTACAGAAGAAACAGGAGGTGCAAACTGTTATTATGTGCTTTCTATTTAACTGATAGAGGGGTCAAAACTACTGTTCTTCTACCGCATCGATTTAGGTATATAATGCTCCATATGGAAACCCATGATTCCATTAATACGGAGAACTGAAGCAGTTTCATAGCTGTAAACAATGTCAAATACCAACAACATTACCGGAGCTAGATTGAAGTCCCAAAGGTGAGAGTGTGGCACTCAAGATTCCCCATGTTAAGCTACAAAAAAAGAAGAAAGTAGAGTTGAGAACCAACTAGTGAATAATAAGGAAAGGTTGAAAAGAACAGATCATCAAAACTGTTCATATGTTTTCACCATTTAGTTACATCACATATTCAAGTCTTGATCCTTTTCTTCAAAAAAGTGACAATGAGAGCATATTTCAAACACTGTTTTTTTTTTGCAGGATGTGCCTTTAAGCTACAAAATGACTATATTATTTATATATTTTATTTTATTCTGAAATAATACTTTTGAAGTTTTCTGGCCAAAATTAAGGGAAATCTGAAAAGAACATCTTTTATCATAAATATGTTTTCTAAGTTTCCCAACCAAAAGGTAGGAAAAATCTGAAAGCAACAAACTTTAAGGATATACATCTTGTTTTTCATACTCTTATCACTTCTCTTTCTTTTGACCATGACCTTACTGCATAACACAATAACTATTGCAAGTAAAGAAAAATTAATTACACATGTACATTAAAACAGATATCATGTGCCTCCCGTCCTATTTTTGTTGAAAATAGTTTTATAGAACGTTAGCAAGCATGTCGTTCACCAAATGCCATCTCCTATCCACAAAATTTTTAACTACTACGCAATAATGATTCCCATTATTAGCGAAAGTCATGGACACCAATGTTTTTAGGCTGCATGTTTTTGATGTCATTTATCTTAAACATTTCTAAGTCAATTCAGACACTTACACAGAAGGTAGAGAACTCACCACAACAGCAATTCCAGTTTCAGAGAACTTAGGAATTGAAATAATTCTTACCACCTGCCCTTCTGAACCTGCATTTTCAAATTACCATAAACAAACATTCCCAGGGTACCGTGACATAAAACAAAACACAGCATTATGAAGAAACATAAATGCCTTTCCGAATGCCAATCTTTTCATTTCAAGTTACAATGCAAACAAGACACAAAAACAAACTGCAAACATCATGGCAAAAGCTTAACCAACCAGATATCTATAAGGTTAAATAACAATACCTGTGATGAGGCGTGTTCCATATTTATCCTGATTGCCAGCAAAATAAACATGTGGACAGCTCTCAATAAGGAAAGGATCTTTATCAATGAAAGGATAACAACCTGCAAAAATGGGGGCATTCATAAACACAACTTGAAGAAAACAAACCCAAAGTTACATACACTTCCATCTCTTAAATAATACAGTATTTACCTAAGATCTCCAACAAAATTAGTTAAAGAATTACCCAATGTATTAGGTGCTGTTGGTGCCAAATGCCTCCACTTCAGTGTTCTTTCCATAAAATCAAGCTTATCATCTGCATCAGAATATATTGAAAGATCATCAATATTCTGACCTGATGTTCCAAGAAACCTGAAAAATTCAAAGTCGTATGCTGTCAATGTCTCAGTATCATAGAAACATATTGTCAAACAATCTATTCCATTAATATTTTACCTGATATTATCAAGCTCAAAACAATGGGGATTTGTACAAGATCTGAAAGTGTTATAAGTTGATGATCCAGGGAAAAGGCATCTATTCAAAGGCTGCAAGAGAAAGGAGCTTAGATTAAAAAAGAAGAATAAATAACATGAAATTTTGTACATTCTCAAAAAATAAAAATAAAAATAAGATCTAAGAAAATGCAAACCTGCTGAGGCAAAGAAAAATTTGCAGGGTCACTAGAACCTGGCATGATATCTACAGGCACACCTGCAGCGATCTAAACAGAAATGTTAGTAACATGGCTCTAATTAAGAACTGAAAAAAAAAAAGAAGTTGGACGATATGAAAAAAGCTGGCTCAAAGAAACCAATCAACCCCACAAAACAACCTGAGTCAACAATATGTCAAGCTCTATGATTGGTTCAGACAGTCTTGTTTGCTCCTTTGAAGTCAAATTCTGAAAATAAAAAAGAAAATTGCTTTCATATGAAGGAAGAAAGGTCATGGAAACTAAAATCTTCAGAAGCAAGCCCAAGAAGTTCACTGCACCAAAATAATCAATGCCAGCTGGAAAACATAGCAAGTGAAAGGACTTCTCTAACAAACCTTTCCAAGTTTGGGCACTTTGAGAAACAATATGAAACATAAAAAGGAATAAATTTCACAGAAAGTACTTCTTCAGAACTGATGAATTAAAGGAGATAACAAGTACTAAGTAGTCACCTGTCCATTAAGAAGTGCAGCAGGAATTTCCACAGAATTTCCTGCAACCACAACATGAACAATTTCTGCTGCAATCCCTTGCTCCTGACAAGTTGATGAGTAAAATGCAGTATATAATAGATGGATACAACAGAAGAAGCAAAATAGCTTGCATAATGAGAAAGAAACTGCACAAACCTTTTCATCCCCCAGATGGCCAGTAATATGATCAACAAGAAGCTGATACTGAAGGGGGTTAGATGCATTGTTGCCGACACTAAGCCCAGAAACAAAAACAACATACTTATCTTCTCCTGTTCAGTGGCATATAACTATATTCAAAAATGGCTATAAATACATAAAATCAAACAGAAGTAGAAACATTGAAGTAACACAAAAGGTAAGTTGCAGAATTTGAATTGATGATCAAGACCTCTCAAGAAAGAAACCTCAACTTGAGATCGATAATTTCAATATATAATCATAGGTTAATTGCTCCAGACCCTCTATAATTTGGACAATTATCAAAAACCAAAAACCTTGTAGTTGAAAAGCTATCACTTAATGGCAAGGTCCCGTTTTGTTCAGACAGGGGCAATGAGGTCAGATGGTGTTGCGCAACTTGTGAGTAAAGTGCAGTGTGTACAAAATCGTCTCCTCTTGTCTTAGAGATGACAGCATATAGCGAGGGGTTAGGTCACCGAGCCTTCATGCAAGGCAAGGTTATGAGAGTTCATGGTAGGGGGTCACATGATAATATTGTGAAAGTTAAGGGGTTAAGTGATAGTTTTTAAACTACAAGGGGTTTTAGATAATTTTACAAATCAAAGGGGGTTAGGAGCAATTAACCCTATAATCATTTATTCAACACTCACTACTATGACTTGTATGCTTCATCTAGAGAAATTACATTCATATATTTTGTCCACTATTTTTATGATGGCATTCTAACATGACTCATGATAGCACAATGCTTCTGATTATAATTTCCGTCCAGTTAATTGTATTTAACTTTCAATTTCTACATGGATTAGTACCCTTCTAGAATTAGTATATGAACAATTGGAATACCTTCCTATTTATTCCATGGCAAGGTAAAGAGAACATGAATCAAGAAGGAAGAAAAATGAGTGCATACTTGAATTAAGCGGCACATCTACTTGAGGTGCTAAGCCAGCTTCAAGGACATCTAGGACTAGGAAATCCCCTGCATCAGTTTCCTTTCCATGCAAAGCAACGACAACACCTATTACATATAGTAAATCAATGAAAGTCAACATGCTTAAAGTAAATGGTATGCATTTCCAAAACAAAAAAAGAACAAAGAAGACACTATTTTAGTTATCAGCACAACAATTAACATACAGGTAATTACATATAACAGCCTTCATGGTGATGCACTGGTGTAGACATGAGAAACAATAGCATTAAGGTATCCCAAAGAATGAATTTAAAGTCAAATCAAGGATGCTTACTCAAATTGGCTATGGGAAATCAGAATAAATATCAATGATATCCCAAGCACTTGGTCAATAACTAAAAGCCTCTCAAATGGAAGGATCCTACAGAAGGTCCATAAATTAGACTCCACCAAAATAAATAGATGTGTGAAAATTCATCCTTCAAATTTCAACCAAAATGACTCAGAACATGACAATGAATCAAGACTAAAAGTTGTTAAAAACTCAAAACCTCCAGTACTTGCCAAGAGTTCAGGAAGACTAAGAAAACCAACAACACCAACATTTTGTCAGTTCATCATCATATACCTGTAACATATACTGAAGGTAAAAGCACATCACTGCTAAGCTTGACTCTTCCACTCTCATCTTCCAAGACCAAATGATCATCCGGATGCATAAAATTGTGAGGCTTGACAAGTGGTATTGCAGACCTCTGTAGACAATGTCAGGTTTCATAAATGAATTATTGTCACAACTGAGAGTTTCCACCAGTAATCCAACAAATATGTAATAAAAGGAAATAAGAAGCCAGAAATCTCAGTATTAGTGACCAAAATACCTCCTTAGAGTACTCATCAAGAATGCAGGGTTTAAGTTTCATGTGCTTGTACAGAGTTCCAACAATGATGCATTCCTTGTCTTTTTCGAGTCCCAAAACCGTGCAAACTGCAAAATATAAGCTGGTAAGTAATTTCAGAAGCACTCGATAGAACTTAGATCTTAATGAAGAACCACCTCCCTTGAGACTTACATGCACAACAAACATTCCACTGCATAAAGTCCTTCAATCATTAGAATAGTCACAGACTTGGCTAAGAAGACATAAAATAGCATTACCATCTCTAGTTTCAAACAACTTTCATTGTTGTCGGTTCCACACAATAGGGCAGACTTTGTTACACAAAATGAGTTCTTCGATAAAAACTATCTGTCCTAGCACCTAGATGCTGACACTCACAAAAGAAGGGAAAGGAGGTAACTGATCCGTTTGGCAATGCAGTAATAACTGTACTAATCAGGTAACCAACAATTAGCGTTAACAAGTTAAACCTATGCCATCTTAAAAACAAAAGGTAACCAACAATTAGCGTTAACAAGTTAAACCTATGCCATCCTAAAAACAAACTTCACCGGAAACCCCATGTTGCTGATATTGAGAGCTTACATGAGTTGAACTGCCAAATTTAAGAAACGTTTTACAAATTAAGAATCAAGATAAAAGAAGTTAAATCTGAAACCCTAAAGCCAATTGTAACCATGGAAAAACCCTCTAATGGAAGAAACAACCGGCAAATACCAAAAGATCTACATAAAAAATCGACCGGAATGATTCTCAATTGACTCTCAAAATTAAACCTTTTAAAAGGAAAACCAGTCTAGTTAAAGCTTCAAAAAAGCATAATTATACTGAAAATCAGACAAGACATAAAAATCAACTGCAATTGATGCCACAAAAGACTAGATGGAAAGGAATTACCAGGAAAATGGGGTTTCCAATCGGGAACAAGTGAATAGAGAAGAGTTCTCATCATATGTAGACGAGCAAAGTATACTTGGCTGTACTGCTGTCCCCCGTATATTTCCTTCGTAATCTCATACGTCTCATCCTGATTAATTTTTAACCATTTTATCAATCCCAAAAAGAATAGAACTTCCATTTAATAAAAAAAAAAAGGAAGAAGAAGAAGAAGAAGAAAGTAGAAAATAAAAGGAGCTGCATTGGAACACAACAAAGAAAAGAAGTAAAACTAAAATCAAGAAGAAAAAGAAAGAACAAAATGGCGAGGAGTAAGAAGCTAACGAAGCAGCGGTAGGTAGAATGCTTCCTATGAAAAGTTTTCTGGGAGTCGAGTTGCATAGCTTCCATGGCGGGAAAAGCTCGAAATAGAAGAAGAAAACAGTCAAAATGCCTCTAAGAAGAAGCACACGCAAATCAACTGGTTGATGTTTTATAATTAAGACTCTTAACCCGGAAGGGCCGATGGGGGGATGTAGCTAAAACGGTAGAGCGCTAGCTTTGCGTGCGAGAGGCACGGGGTTCGATACTCCACACCTTCATTCACACCTTTTGCGTTTTTATTATTTTATGTTAAGAAGATGAGACGCATCCAAAACTCATGAGCGACACAATACTATGTTTCGCGTTTCCTGGTTTCTGCTTACTATATAGTCATGATACACTCAAAACTCAATCAATTGAATTCTGTTTCGTATGCATCCAAATGGCTGCTTCTAACTCTGCCTGCATGCTGCCTGAGATCGGCTGGAAGAAGTCAGACGGCAGCGCCTGTAGTCGGAGAATGATGTCTATTGCTCTTCAGCCGGGATCACCCGACTTTTACTCCAGGGAGATTCAACGCCTCTCTGCTAAGAGATCGTTGCTTCTCGCTGTTAAGTCCGCACTTACTCTCGACTTTTTGTCTTTTTTAAACTTCGATGATGATGGTGATCGTAATATGAACTATTTATTTGGTTCAGTTCAAAGATACTGGAGGTTTCGCAGCTCTGGTTACTGGACAAACCACAGATATACAGCGGATTGAGGTGAATGAAAGGATAATTGGCCTTGAGCGTCTCAATCCCACTCCTCGACCAACCACGTAGCTGCTTTTTGTTTCTTCACTTTGCATTTTTCCTAAATGCATACCTATACCTCATTTCTGAATGCTATTTAGTTTCTCTCAGCTCACCGTTTCTAGAAGGTCGGTGGGATTTCCAGTGGTTTGGCTCAGCAGGTTCTGGTTTATTTGCTCCCACGTTTACATTTCAGTGAGTCCTACTTTCTTTGAATTGCTTCTCTGCGTTTTCTTTTAATCATTGCTTCTAGTTTCTAATCTTGCAACCTGCATTGTTGCAGGGGGTTTCCATCAAACTTGGCTAGTTTGTCCAAATTGGATGTGGTCATTAAGGATGGTATTGCAAAAGTTACCACCTATTTGAAGCTACTCTTCTCCGTATGTCTCTATCGTTCATTTTATCACTTCTTTGGGATGCCTGCATAAATGCTCTGTTTTTAAGTAATTTCTATCTTTACCATCATCTTTCCTTTGAGACCTTTCATGGGTTGACTTTATTGTCGTAATTAGTGAAATGTTGGACAATTGATCTGTAGAAAAACAGAGGGGCTGGCAGTAGCTTGTAATTGACTTTACATGATTGTCAGCTTATTGGGCATACTCAAAATTGAGGATCATTCTTCATCTAGATCGAATCTAATTTTCACAATCAGAACTGTCATTACCACAAGCATTATGTTTTTGTTGATGCACACAACTTCTAGCGACAAAATGTGTTGATGTTGCTCATTTTAGCTTTTTTTATTTGCTTTTAAAGCTTTATTTTGAATGCCATTGTTCCTGCCATAATGCAGATAGAAAGCAAATTTGTTCTCTCCTCAAGGTTAACTGTGGAGGGATCTCTTCGAATGAAAGCGGACTACGTGGAAGGGGTTCTAGAGACACCAACTGTTATCAAAGAAACCTTACCAGAGGAGCTAAAAGGAGCATTTATTCTGCTTGCTAACACGATGCAACAACTTCCTGTGCCTGTAAGGAATGCAATTTCCAGTGGGGTGAAAGTTCCTTTATGTAAGCTTTCTGTTGTTTGTCAATAATTTCATCTCTATCTTACTCGATTTATTTGATGCCTAAACTGCCCTCATTATATGTTTGAGGTGCAGCTGAATGCTTTTTTGTAGTTAGGCATGAATAATTTTTGTTAACTACGATTACTGATTGCAAAGTCATCCTAGTTTTCCTATTTTAATGCTTGATAGTTTTATATGCTTAGGTATTTAATCAACGAACCATTTTGGTTACCCATTTAGTTGTAGTTGTATCTTGACATTTGAATTTCTGTGGTATATTTTGAAGCTGCTAGTCTTTTATGATTGTGGGGAAAACTATACATCAATACATGCCTCGAGGTGTTATTACCAAATACTTCTCTGATTTTTGGTTCCAAATGCTGGTACTCTATAACATGAAGAATGTGCACATTTAGATTACCATAAACTAAAATTCAAGTCTGGGAAAGCCCCATATGTTTTTTTTCTATCCTTTTGTGTCTGTATACTGTGTGACATGATCATCTCAGGAAGGGTAATTAGAGAGTATCAAAATTCAAAAGGAGGCCTTAAACATGTACATCTAATCTTGAAGTTGACTATGATGCTTGTCTAATTGTGAGTAATTGTCTTGGCATGATGCTTGTCTAATTGTGAGTACTTGTCTTGGCATATTGTGGTTATTGTAACTGATGTAGATGGTTATCCACTATTAACGTTTTAAGATGTTGTAGATACTCCAGAAAGTGTACTCTTTCAACAATTACGCTATGATTACAATGTTTTGGCCTCAAAGATTTAGTTTAACATGTTTCCGCCTAAGAATATCCTAGTATAAACATTAAAGTTTTGGGAAAGAAATTTAAAAGTTCTGAGGAGTTCCCAATAACTTCTTGTATTTCTTCCCATGTACTTGTTTGGAGTTATCATTTTGAATTCTTTCTAATGTGTTCCCCCTCGCTTTTTATATTCTTGCAGTTGGTAATTTACAGAGGCTCTTCGTGATTTCTTACCTTGATGAGGAGATACTTGTAAGCACGTTTCCAAGTTTATTTCCTGTAAATAAATGCAGTTGCATGTGTGGTGTCTTCAAGTACTTGTCTATGCAATCTCATTTACGAATTTCAAGAAACTCTTGTTGAAATCTTGTTAAATTACCATTTCTATGGTAGTCATTATATACTTGATGTGAAGAATCAAAGATTAAAATGTAAATACACGATGCTGCTTCATCTGTTTGTGGTAGTGCACAATACAAGAGGAGAGTTATGAGTCTCTTGACAAACCTTCGTCTGGATGCCTGTCTGTTGGCGCTTCTATTAAAATTAACTTATTTACACAAGCAAATGATTCTGAGAATCCTTCAATTATGTCATTGCCATTGGTTATAGGATATCAACAAAATCATAATATAAAGTATCTAAAGCACATTAATGATCATGAGGCACGCTGCAACATATTTACAGTGGAAAAAATGTAATCAAAGAATTGGCTTGCTTGCTTTAGGCTGTGCAGAGGAAATGCAGAGATGGGAACCAGAAGTATTATCATCAAATCTAATTCTTTCTTTGGCTTTTGACACAGATAATAAGGGATACAGCCGGAGTTCCTGAAGTTCTTACAAAGTTGGATGCACCAGCATCTCCACCCGCAGAATACAAGAGCATATATGGAAACTGACTCTTTGTTTTCTCTTTGACCTGTATTACGATGTAAAGACCTCATTTTCTCTTGGTCATCCTCAATAAGATGGGCCCTTGTTCATTTTTGTGGTTGTTAGCTAGTCTTATTTATAACTCAGATACTGATTAGTTAGAAATGCTTCGTTGCTGAGAGGTATAAGGAAAATACTTCACCTAGATCAGGTGGCTTTTTCAGAAAATATGGGACTGTGGTTATTAAGGTGACCATCTGTAATGTCAAGTGGTTTTAATTTTCTTGGGTATCTCCTTGACATCAAAATGTGATTCATATATTCACATCAGTTCAGGGGATGCATGACCTCGGTTTTATGGTTGATGATTTAAGATTCTGGTGCCAGTTGACTTTATGTGCTTTGCTGTAACGGCGAGACTTAGATGTGCTTGGTTGTAACGGATTTAAGAGTTTTGGTACCCCTTAAAAAAGCGTAACTTGGCAGCAATTTTTTCTATAATAGTCGTCTAAGAAAATTTTTCTAGTTCGGGTTTCTTTTGACTTTAGCAGAAGATGAAGGGGACATTGGCAAAACGACCATGAGGTTGCACTGGAAATCTGAGACAATCAGCAGATTTAGAGACATTGTTTTGATCTATAAGCTAGGACATGGAAGATCGGAGCCAGCTTAGTTTTCACAGCAGTATTCTAAGACCAGTATTTTTGTTCATAATTCGTTCTAAGTTGGACTCTAAGTAGGGGGATTAGGACGGATTTCCCTGGAGATGAAAAATTGGTCCTTCTCTGGGTCTTATCAATTTTTCAGGAAGATGGATATGACAGTTGATATAAAAGTTAATTGGGATATTTAATCCTAAAATGTTCATTTTTTAAAAAACTTTTTCTATTCAGTGCCTAAATTTTTCAAAATTTTAACAATTCAATTCAAAAATTATTTTCGTTAGTAATTTGTTGATTTAACTAACGGAATTTTTGTTATTCATGATATGTAAATGTTTGCCTAAAAAATAGTAGCCCTAATTATACTAAACTATCGAAAAAAAAATTCTTACGAGCACTTTACATATTATTAATAATAAAGGATTCATTAGTTAAATTAGCAAATTACTAAAAGAACTAATGTTTTAAATTGAACTATTAAAATTTAAAAAGTTGATCATTCAATTGAAAATTTTAAAAACTTGGACACTAAATTAGAAAATTCTTAAAAAAATTGTAGACTTTAGAATTGGTTAACCCAAGTTAAGTCTGTAAAAATATATGATCTTTATAATATAAATTAAAGCTGATATAACTTTAGGATCTCAAATAAGCAATTGTTACAAATCATAAGAGTGTAACATTACTTGATGCGAAAGATGTCATCATTAAAAAGAGATCAGAAAATTCACCACTTTTTCAGTTAAAATTAGTTTCTCTCTCTTAACTCTCTTACGGTTATAGAAACTTGAAAAACAATATGTTATCTTAATTAATTGAGAGAGGACTAATTTATATATCTATTAACTTTTAATTTGGTACACCCATAGATAAGATTAAGATTTATTCCACTATTAAATAGGAAATATAGACTAAATAAAATATTCCATTATATTAATGTACATACCTATATACATATATATATACACACACATATGCAGTCATTAATTGGGTTACATTATAACATTCTCTCATTTGGCTCGATACTTCAAACTTTATTTTAATAGTGTAAACATTAGGCGTGCAGAAATAAATATTTTAATATCTTCATAATTTACTTCAACATAATAAACCACACAATATAAGTCATGACGGTCATATACTCACCATTACATACTTTCTTCTATGTACCATAACACTAGTAATTTATCAATTCGGGTAACATAAGTGATATATAAATATCATAAAGGTTCACATTAATTTCTTATAGGCAATTATTTGATAACAGTTACATGTGCATATTCATAATAAATAAGAAAATTACCAATAAGAAACTTTATTGAGCTCAAAAGTGTCAAAAAAATCATCAATATAACCAAAGTCCATTCTTTGAATGTATTATATTTAGCACCTCTAGAGTACTTGTCCTTCTTGGAGAAAAAAATTATTGTAAAATCATCACATTAAACTTCAATAGCATGCATAGTAATGGTGTCGGTAACCTCAAGCCCTGAAATAAAATTTTGCAACCACAAGTCATGAATTATAGCCTCAAAACAAGCTACAAATTTTTCTTCCATAATGGATGAATCAATGATAGATTAGTTAGCACTTTTTCATGAAATTGCACCTTTTGCTAGTAAAAACAAATAATCAAATATTGATTTTTTCAATGCATCTAACAAAATTTGAATCTGAACATCCAATTACTTCTAATGAATTTGATCTTCTATATATGAGCATATACTCCCTTTCTTTTTATTGATACCTAAAGAATTTCTTCTGATATAGTCTTTTTGAGACAACCCTACAAGTCTTTGTGATCTATTTCAAAATATTGAAATTCCTATTACATAAATTGTGTTGGGACTCGATTTCAGAACCGGACCACAATCGGAAAAGCTGAAAAACAAAACGAAAACAAGCGACGGAAACGAACGAACCGAATCTTAGAACCAAAGCGAAACAAAAGTTGGCCAAACAAAGGCGAAACACACATCGGATCACAATGAAAAAGGGCCAAAAACAAAAACAAACGTTGGCGAAAGAAACGAAAGCGAATCGAATACGAATCAAACAAATGGTTCAAACGAATTGAATCAAATTTTCCAACATCCGTGATCGTAAACTTTAGAAAAATGCGCGTTGGAAACCTTAAACTAAACCAATCCGAAATCGGTATAAATTTTTTCTTTCATTTTATTCATCTTTAATCAAAACCATTCAAATTTCTCATTTGGAATTTATCAATTCCATAAACTCAAATATTTTATCTTTCACATTCATACATATCTCATAATTCTTCTTTTTAACCACTTTTTATTCTTCTTTTGCCATAAAATCTCATGCATGACAATTAACCATACACAAAAAGCACTTCAATATCTCAATTCCAGTAACACAATTCATCGGACCTCCTGTCCGGAATCTCAGTATAAACAAACATATTTCTATACCTATAACACTTCAATAAGTCTCAATCAATAAGCAAAATCATCGGACCTCCCGTCCAGAATCCATATCATAATCAATCTCATTCATATACAATCACATTCATATCTCAGTAATTCATAACTTACATAAATTTATAATTCTTCATAATTCATACACCTCATGAAATAATTGCTTACAAAAATATTAATGGCATTCCAAGTCTTGTACAAAACCAATACCAAAATTTCAAATACATAAAACACAGGACAAACAAAATCGAACAAAAGCCTTGACTTTCTTTCATCAATCTCCTGCTCGATATCTGGAGATAGGGATGAAAAGGAGTGAGCTCGACAGCTCGTGGATAACATATTTATAAATCAAACAATAAGTAAAAACATTTTCAAAACTCATTTTTTCATTTATAAACATTTCACAGTAGAAAAATTAATCAAAAGCTTATTTTTCAAACTTTTCAACTTTTCAAATCAATCATAAACAATTTCTAAAATTTCATGGTTGAAAACTCACTTTTTTATTTTTCAAATTTCTCACAATTCATAAACAAATTCAAAACATGAATGCATCACAAATATAAACAAATCAAAAAACACATAACACATCAGAATGGTTTGGGTCGGTCCAAAATAGAACGTACTGGACATTCCCGCATAGCGGTCCTGTGCAGCTGTGAACATAACGTACTACAATTTTCCGCATAACGGTCCAGTGTAGCCGTGAACTTATGGAAGTCCAAAATTGGAGCTCCAATGCCACTAGTGGGCAGGCGGACGAAGCCTTTAAAAAGACAAGTGCACTTGACTCAACTTATGGGACCAAACCAAACCCACATAATACATATCACACTTGAAAATCGGAATGCCCGAAGGCACATTTCGAAAACTCAATTCTCATAATCGTGTCATATAGCAAACAAATTTTCATTCTCAATTCCGCAAATTCAAATTCACATAACAAATCAAAATCACATAACGATTTTCCGATCATTCATAACCAAAGAATGCAACACTTATTGCGATTATCAAAACATTCAAACACAATGAATTTAACAATTTCCATAATTTATCAAATCAGCGGTGCAGTAGTCAACCGATGTTTCAGTTCCTCAAGGCTCCTCTGGCACTCCTCAGTCCATCTGAATGCCACATTCTTCCTCAGAAGCTTTGTTAGAGGGGCTGAGATCAGTGAAAACCCCTCGACAAACCTCCGATAATAACCAGCCAATCTGAGGAAACTCCGAATCTCTGACACATTCCTAGGAGCCTCCCACTTCAACACTGCCTCAACCTTACTCGGATCTACCTGAATACCCTCTCCAGTCACTATATGCCCCAAAAAGATCACCTGATCCAGCCAAAATTCACACTTACTGAATTTGGCATACAACTGTCTCTCCCTCATAGTCTGCAAAACAATCCTCAAGTGTTCACTATGCTCCTGTCTGTTCCTCGAATACACCAAAATATGTTCAATAAAGACAATTATGAACTGATCCAGGTAGGGTTGAAAGACCTTATTCATCAAGGCCATGAAAGCTGTCGGGGCATTAGTCAACCCAAACGACATCACCAGAAACTCGAAATGCCCATACCTGCTCCTGAAGGCACTCTTAGGTACATTAGCCTCGGCTATCTTTAGTTGATAATACCCTGATCTCAAATCCAACTTAGCGAATACCTGAGCTCCCTGTAACTGATCAAATAGATCATCGATCCTAGGCAGTGGATATTTATTCTTCACTGCCACCCGATTCAACTGCCTGTAATCAATGCACAGCCTCAAAGTTCTATCCTTTTTCTTCATAAATAATACAGAAGCTCCCCACGGTGAGACACTGGGTCTAATGAAGCCCTTCTCTAATAACTCCTGTAGCTGAGCCTTCAGTTCCCTCAGTTCCACAGGTGTCATCCTATATGAAGGGATAAATATAGGAGCAGTACCTGGAACGAGGTCAATAGTGAACTCTGTTTCTCGATCCGGCAGTAAACCCGATAACTCATCAGGAAACACATCCGGGAACTCCCTAACCACGAAAATATCTGGCAGTCTCTGCTCAACTCACACATCAATAACATGAGCCAGATAGGCCTCACATCCCCCCTGCATCAACCTCAGAGCACTCAAGAAGGAAATCATCCGAGCTGGCACTGCCTGACTAATTCCTCTGAACACTGCTTTAGGCTGACCAGGAGACTCTAGGATAACCTCCTTAGTGTAGCAGTCCATGACGGCCCTATATGCAGTAAGCCAGTCCATCCCCAAAATCACATCTATCTCTCTCAACGGTAATACTATCAAGTCTGCCCTCAACTCTGCCTGACCAATCACAATCGGACACCCCTTGCAGACCTCTCCTAAAGCAGTAGTGCTATCTAGAGGTGTACTCACCTCTAACCCATACTATAACCTCTCCCTATCCCCATGCAATCTACATGTCAAATGCGGTGCGATGAATGAGTGTGTGGATCCTGGATCTAGCAGTGCAAAAGCTTCAAAGTCAGAAATAAGAAGCGCACCTGCTACTACATCTGGGGAATCCTGGGCCTCCAGCCTAGACATGGCATAGACCCTGGCCTGGGATTGGGGTCGGCTGCCCCGTCCCTCAGTCCGCACAAAAGACCCCTCAACTCTGCCACAACCTCTACCCCGACCTCTTTGACCGGCTCAACTAACTCTACTCTGTTGTACAGTAGTAGAACTCCCAGCTCGTCCACTACTAGCAAACTGAGCTCCCAATGTGGCTGGACAATCCCTAACCTAATGCTCCATCGAACCGCATCTGAGGCAGGCTCCAGTCAACCATCGACACTCTCCACTGTGTCTCCTCTCACAATGCTCACACACTGGAGGGATTTGCCCTGCCCGTCTACCACTGCCACTGCCAGTCTGTACAAATCTTCCTCTCTGCCCAAAACCAGACTATCTCGATCCTCCTGGAGACCTAAAACTCATGCCCTGGTGCTTACTGAAACTCCTGCTAGAGCTGCCCTGACTGTCACTCGGCCTCTTCCCCCGGGACCCCAACTCAGCCTGTCTCTACCTCATAAGCTGCTCCACTCGCACTTCAGCAGCCCT
>JANJEY010000005.1:56950678-56962899 GCA_024703695.1 Erythroxylum cataractarum
CTGTTTTTCTTCCGTCTGCTTTTCGTATCGTCTACTTTTCATTTGTATTTTTCTCTTTGTTTATTATCAAAATTATTCAATACGTGAAGTCTGTTTTGACTTAACACACATGTTCATCACCTTCTCTTCTTTATATTTACGCAAGAAAAGTGAAAGTTTTAAGAAAAAGTAGGGAATTTATACTTGTTAGCTTGAACAAATTAGATAGCTACTTAGGAAAGTTAAGTGATCAAGAGAGTACCTGTAACTTCTAATGATAGTCTGAACTTTGTATAGTTCTATCTGGGTACATCTAAACCTATTTAAAGCTACCTTCCATGGCTTCTCTGGCGAAAGATTTATGATAATGCACCAATTAAAACTACAAAAAAGACTAGTAAATGTAAACCCACCTGTAAAAGTTGACATAAATGATGTAGAGACTAGAAGGAAGAGAATCATCATCTTCTTGAGAAGCATGAGATCCATGCTTAAGCAAGTCTCTTGCTGGAGAACAAACCTAAACAAAAGCTTACTATCTATATTCTAAGGAAAAAACCTCAAAACGTAACAGTGGAGGAGGGTCCACTATTTTGACATTGCCTAGCTTCTTTCTGCTTACTGCATAACTTATAAATGTAACAGTAATGTAGAGAATTATGTTAGTTAAACTGAAATGGGTCTTGGAGGCTGTAGGCTGTAGGCTTCTTCAGCAACTGTAATTTGTCTTAGCTTTGTTGATTCCAACACCGTATCATAACACAAGTGAAGAAATAACTTAAGACCTGGCTAAAGCTTAAGGTATATTTTTATGAAATCTGTTATCTGAATTTTTATCTTAATGAATGTAATCTTGTGGATCAATCGATTGTAATATAGAGAGTATTTCATTATCTTTTCGGTTTATTGAATGAAAAGCACTGGATTCATCTTTAAAATAAAAAAAAGGTGGGTAACATTTATTTACATGCCTTTCATGAGATATGTGCCTTTCATGCATTAAATGCATTTCTACATAAGATACTGTTGAAACATTAAATGCATTTACGTGCCTTTCATGCAACAAATGCTTTATTCTCTTGTCTTCACATGTATTCCTACTTTTACAACAGTCATGTGACTTTATCGTCTTCATGTAATACCTATTGTTAATGTAGAGAACCGATGTTTTTTTAAATGTAGAATACAATGCATTGTCACGTGTTTATTTTAAACTATATTTAACATTTAATACCTTGTAAATATTATGATGGATATGTTTTATTTTTGGTAATTATGATAGACATATTTTATTTATTAAAACAACTTAATATAATTTCTAATTTATGTAATTTTATTATATACAATTAATGTGTACATTTTAAAAATATTTGATTTGCATCTATTTAATTTTATCTATAATGATAATTGATTAATTAAAAAGTATAATGTATTATATTATAATTATTACACATAATAGTATAATTACAAAAAATAGAAACATGATAATAAAATCAAATACGTTTTTGTTTTCAAATTTTTATTAGAAATCTCAACCAAACAGGTTTTTGTTTCTATTTGTTATATTACAAATTTCAACCAAATAGGTTTTCTCTTTTTTAGAAAAACAAAAAAAAACAAAAAACAGAAACCAAAAACCAAAAACTAAAAACAACAACAGAAAAATAGAAGCGAAACCAAACGACCCCTATATAATCATCAAGAATAGTTGATCTCCTTATTTGTATAGGTTTTATTCAAAGCTATTATACCTAGTTCATTTAAATTAATTGGTTTTAAGTTTGTTTCTTCATAAGGTGTTGTTTCATCCAAATCTTGTCCAGAATTATTTTATTATTTCAACATTGGGACAATATTTGGTATAAAAATGGATACTATAATATTTGTAGGTAATGGAATTTTATTCATTAATATCCATAACACGTTTTTCAGCACTCCCACTAACTTTACCATTTTCAGTGAACTTGGCATTAGTTGTTCAACAATTCTTCGGCTATGGTTTGTACAGTAAAACATATAACCTTTAGATTTTTCTAGGTACACAGTACGACAACTACTAACTATTCAAGAACCCAATTTCTTATCTTATGGATTATAAACTCGTGCTTCTGCTGGACAACCCTAAAGGAGGTGCCTCATACTAAATTTCCTTATAGTCCTTAACTTAAAAGAAGTTTTAGGTACTGCTTTACTAGGAATATTATTTAGTAAATACACAATAGTTTTAAGTGCATCTATCTATAAAGTTTTGGTTAATGAAAATTTGCTCATCATACTCCTAATCATATCTATTAATGTCTTATTACTCCATTATGTCACACCATTTTGTTAAAGTGTGCCTGATATAGTATATTGTACACATGCCATATTTCTTAAGAAATTTTGCAAATGGATATAGATATTGTCCTGATTCATCAATTTTCATAATATTAACCACCTTTATCAAATCTTACAATTTTCACTTTTTTATCTAATTTTTTTTAATCTCTTTTACAAACACCTTAAGGGCATTTATAACTTGAGATTTTTTATTAAGCAAGTAGACATATCCATAAGTGAAAAATCATCTATAAAGATGATAAAATTTTTTTATCCATTAAAAGATGGAGTGTGACAAGGTCCATATATAGAGTTAAGTATTTCTTATGACTCCTTTCTTACTATGTTTGTTTTGTTTTTCCTTAGAGCAATCCACACATACATCAAGATAGATAAAATATAAATTCAGAAGAATTTCATTATTTACCAATCTTTCTAATCTTTCTTTAGATATATGATCTAATAGTTTATGCCAAGAGTAAGCTAAATTATTCATTATGCTATGCTTAGTTTCAATGGTATAATAAATAGAAAATGGGGATTCAAAAAAATTACAGTCAAGTTTCAATTGGAACCTTCTTATGATTTCCCAAGAATAGAAAGTTCTCAATTAGATTTATGATTTGGATTGTAAAGAATCCCTACATAACATTAGAAACATAAAGTAGTAACATTATAATTAAACCACCAAGTAGTAGAAAGAACTTCACTTAAGTTTAGTTCAGAACATATTGATAGGTCATATGTACCTTTCTTTTCAAACTAAGTCTTAAACTTCACACAATCTTTCTGATAGTGTCCATCTTTTTTACAAAAATGACACTTTGTATTTTGTTCATTCTTATCAACATTAGTAATAACCTGTGTCGATTTAGTAGGTGTTTTCTTCTTAAATTTGTTAGTCGTTGGCCTGCGAATCTGGCTAGCTCCTTGACCCACAAGGTTAATAGCTTGGCTAACCAATAATCACAGGAATTGTACCTTTCGTCAATAATAGATAATCAAAAGTTTCCTGATTCGATGAAGAATTCATTAACATTCTACTTATCCTTTATAATGTTGTAGTTAATTTGAAAAGATCCATACTCATAAGGTAATGAGTTCATAATTAATTACATTAAAAAGAATTCATCAAGTGTCAAACCTAGGGTCTTTAATTTTACTGCAATATTTGTCATCTCTAAAACATGTTGCTGCATGCTCTACAATCCATCAAAATTATTCTATTGCATTTTAGTTCATGGAATAGTAGTCTTAATATTGTTGGTAATAGTCATTTGCATAAAATTAAGACATAATCTATTTGTTGTTTCTCTTGCTTTATATTTTGTCTTCTCATCCTCACTCCTCGTATTCACGATGGCAAGAGGCTTTTCTTCCAATAAACATGCAAAATACCTAAATAGAAATTGACTTGTTTGCACCACTAAGATAAGTTCAAACCATTAAACATAGTAATGGAGGAAGCACGTGAATAAAGAGAAATAGCTGAAAATATATAAATACTCAACAAATTATTGGATTCGAAAAATTAGCATTTAGAATATACTACAAATTTCCCTTGCACAAACTCAACAATATATTATCATAATTTTAATGTCATATAAACTTTATCAAGTAATCAAACAAAAAATCATCAAACACGATCAATATATTTGAATATATAACGTATTTGATAAGTGAATATTTATTTTTCTCCATTATCTTTATTATTCATAGAGTATTAATTTACCTTTGGGTAAATTATAAATTCTATCAACAAGTAAATATTATTTATCAATATAATTAATTCAATAATAGGAACTAATATTGTATGAGTAACAACAATTAATATGGTAACTTCGGTAACTAAAAAAATATCATTTTATAATGTCATATGTAAATTTGACACAACACAATTTTAAATTTTAATAATAATATGCATAAAACTAACATGAAATTTGAATGTTGTTAATAGTTATAATGAAATTTACATTGATTTGTTATTGTCTAGTGGTTAGGATGCTTAATGTTCTTCTATTTGATTTTCACCCAACAACTAGAGTTTAAATCTTGGCAATAACATTATGTTTATTTTCCTCCAAATATTATTTAGAGTAGAGTCATACTTATAATGTAGTCTAAAATCATACTTCTTGTACATACTTATAGTAGAGTCTAAAATCATACTTCTTGTACAATTCCTCCTACATGCATGAGATTTAAGATGCTATTCTTGACCACAATAATCTTTAGATTTTGTTATATATAAATCATTAATAATGAAAAATGAAAAAACTCTTCAAACATCAAAATATTTGACAATCAACATCAAATAATCATAATAAAATAGATAAATAAATTGTTTATTTAAAATACATGCTCTGATACCATATGTAAAAATATATGGTTTTTATCACATAAATTAAAATTGACATTTATAACTTTAAGATCTTGAATAAATAATTGTCACGAATTATAAGAGTGTAGAAGATAATTTTATTGAAAAGAGATTGAAAAATTTTATGGTGTTTTTAGTTGAAATTAGTTTCTTTGTCTTAACTCTTTTGTAATTCTGTAAAATTAATGAAAAACAAAACTTGCCTGTCAGCTATCTTTCTAATTTTCCGTCAATGTACAGTGGGACTGAAATGTGAATGTGGCTAAAAGGCAGCCTCAGCCAGTACTACTACTGGCTTCCTGCTTTCAAATTACCTAAAAACTTTTCATCGGCTTAAAGAACAGAAATGGATTTTGTGCTTAAACTATTTAACCACCGTCTTTTGTTTTTCTTTTTTTATTGTAGCAATGATTCAAATACCATCTGATTCTTCCGTTACAGGATCAATATTAATTCTAGGGTCATCAGCGGCATACAGACTGTACAAGATCAAGTTGTCCAAATATTCCCCATTATCGTTGCTGGTTAAGCTGAATCCAATTGGCGTGCCGCCCAGCAATTTGCAAATTATATGAATTGTTGACTTTCGTGGTTTAAGTCCATCTTATAAACGCTTTTTAAGGAATCAAGTTGAGAGCTGTATGTACTTACGCTTCTTCTTATTCAAAACATTCACTTCTTTAGGTTATATATATATATATATATTAGTTTACCTCTTACTTCTATAATTAAAATCATTTAGTAGAAAGGTCATATTTCTTAATTTCTCCTCGGCATGAAGATATGTTCTGATTTCATTTAACACAACAAAGGCAAGATAATGAACAATAATTATATATGAAAAAGAGGAATCCAGAGAGAACATTAGAACTTTTGCTCATGATCACAATTTCAAACTTTTTATTTTTAATCAAAGTTGAGAGAAAAACAGAAATGTATTAAATGAGCAGCAAATGTGAAGATCTCTTTGGGTTCTGGCTTTGACATTCAGATATAGCCTTATATAGTTTTGAATGTATGAAAAGAATAACCCCATATCATCACGAGAAAGGAAACTGTGATGTTTGTCATAAATCGAAATGATCAAAAGACGAGATTCGTTGAAGAAAAAATAACTGGAGAAGAAGAAAAGTGTTCCTTACCATCATGAGCTAGGTAGATGATATACATGTAAAGTTCTGGCAAATAATGGCTAGAGAAAGGGACAGCGATAAGACGAAGTCAGTGTTATTCCGAAATCCCAAATAGAAAGCTAAACACAGGATTCCGATTCACTGAGAAAGGAAAAAGAACAACGTTGTCATAAATAATTTCAGTCATTTCTATCACATAACCAACAGTTACTGCAAACTTCTTTCCAAGTAACATCAGTTTCTACTCCCCCTTCTATTTACAGCAAGAAATTTATATAGAAGATGACTGACTCGTTAGATTAATTAGAGATTCATAAGTAGAATGGCAAACAACTTAAAACCCAGTGGAATTAGGTTAAAAGGAAATCTCAATTCATCAAGAAAACAATTGACTCCACCTTTAAGCATTCTCCAGGAGAATATATATAGATATATATAAAGATCCAACTCGTTGTTTTACTGGGAAATTTGAGTCTCTTCAAAGCCATGCATGTGGTTGGCATCCATAGGCATCAATGGGAATTCTCCAAGGTCTTGTATGAAACCATCCAAATCAGCAAAACCCCCTAAGAAACCCCCTGAATTTGCACCATTCCACATCCCCTCCTCCCCCTCCTCCTCCTCCTCCTCCTCCTTAATTCTCTCCCTAGACCCCGAACTGCCAAACCCGTTTCTTAGCTCCACCGTATTGGTCATTAATGCGCTGCACTCACATGATGAACTCGTACTAGTACTAGCACTGGTAGTAGTACTGGTAATAATTCTTGGCTGATTATGAGTCTGTTGATCTCTTCTGGGTCTTCCCTTTCTGGGTTTCTTCTTGCAGTTGTTATCAGTTGGTTTCCCTGTGAGTCGCTGCACCAACTCTCGGAAGTTGGCAACGTCCGTTTTGATGATTTCAGGAGCAAATATGTGAATTATGCGTACTTTAGGCTTGACTTTGGATATTGTTTTGGAGTCTTTATGCATGGCTAGTGAGGATGGAGAAGTTGAAGTGGACAAACAAGGCTGTTTCTTCATAAGCATACCCTCCATTGAAAGATTGTTGGGAGAAAGACGGTTGATGCTGTTGTTTAGAGGAAATGAAAAAGGAAGGGTCTGCATCTGTATGTGTGTGTGTATATATATATATATATATATGTATATATGGAGGTAAATGATGAGGAAGTCTTCGTACAAGGAAAGGAACAAGGTTAAATTTTTTTAGAGAAAAACAGTCTGTTGGGAGGAAAAGGATAGATATAAATATTTTGTGTGTGTGTGTGAAATATGAATAGATCACCTTGTCTCCTCTGAGCTTAGCCAATAGAAAGGGTGAAGGGTTAGGTTTATGTTTGCGTGAGAGAGGGACATAACATAAATAATAATGTTGCCTTCACATTACCATATGCCCCATCTTCATGTTTATTGGATATCTATGTATACTGCATTTGCAAACATGAACATTACCACCAATAACTTGGGTTATGCAAAGAGTTTCTCTCATCATGTTAGTCAATACAGACTTCAAAATGAATGGTTATATTACAGAATCATGCACCTTTTTTTTTTTTTTCAAAACAAATAATGTCTTATCATCATATAATGCAAATTCATAATATGGTGACAAATTAGAAATGATGGCAAATAATGTACGAGTTTACTCCTTTAAGATCATCAATTAGCGAGTCAAGACTTGGAGCTTTCTTTAACAAAATATAAGATCGATCATGAAGAGTTAAGACCTCCTCCAGCAAGAACAAACTTAAAATATCCAATCAAAGGTAATAACATTAAAGGATGGATAAACCTAAGTAAACTAAAAGCTTATGATTGTCGATGTAAGTTTTATAACGTGAAAAATGGGACCATAATAATAATCGGATCCACTCACTAGTCAAAAATAATTAGTTCATTCCTAACGGTCATACTGCATAGAAACTTTTGATTAAATTGAAAGGGTGTTTTGGTCTTTCACGTACTGCCCGGTGGCGTAGGAGATGCGTGCCATTCGAGTCCCGCGTGGGTGGAATAATAACCAATGTCATGGTTTCCACAAAACGACAGCGGTACCATATCCGTGTTTCCAGACGTTGAAATTAAAATCGGAGATATCATGGAATATGAAAGTACCTTCACTTTCACCAACGTAATTCCCGCTTACCTTAATAGGCTTGTTTCTATAGCTGAGGAATTAACTATGGTTCATTAGGACAGACATTTGATAATAAAATTTGAAGTTCATTGAATTTATAAAATTTAAAGTTATGATTGAATATAATTTAATTTTCTTTATTTAGAATTAGTTTATAATTACAATTTTGTTAGTAGAAATATTATCTACCTTTTCCATTTCAAATGAATCAATTATGGACTTAATTGTTTGACATGTTTCAAATCGTAGACATGACATGTATATAAAAAAACAAAACTCGACCATAGAAAAATACAAATGTAACCACTGAATCAAATAAGGGTTAACATTAGCAAATGTATGAATTAATATGGTGTATTTTATAAATATATATGATACACACATAATATATGTAATTATTTGCTGAAATTTTATGAAAGGAAAATAAAATATGCAAAGAAAAATTATCATACTAATATCTTTAGTGTTGATTTTGATTATGAAAATCATATAATTTTAATGTGTCAAATTTTTTTAATCACATAAAAGATTAATTATGTAATTATGCATAACGATACTTGTTAGGGCTATTTTTTATTGTTGTTAGTTAATAAATTTTTAATTTTAATTTTGAAGGTTTAGATGATATTTATAAATTTTAAATGTTATTTTTCACTTGCGAAATGTTATGAAGAAAAATATTATTTAGTTCTTGTAAATTATTGAGTCTTCTGTTAGTTTGATTATTTTGTGTTATTTAAATACAAATTTTACCATACACGCGTAATTACTATGTAACGTTGACATACTTATTATGACCCATTAAAGTGCCATGCCACACATGCATTTACTTATCCTATTTATATTTATCTAGTAATTACACGTAATTCAATGATAAGAGGCGTGCGTCTCAACGCAACAAAACTGCGAGGTCAAGGGATCGAATCCAAGTCAAAGCGGACAATACTAATTTGAATGGTTGTGGTTCAGTGTACAAGATACCGTACCCAACCGCACCACTTCAAAATGTGTTTTCCATGATTCTGTATCGAAATTGGAGAGAGCCGAAGTTGGAAATAAATCTTATAATGAAATTTCAATATGATTCTGTAGTTGTACTGCTCCGAAATCAATAAGTTTCTTCTTATTCTTCTGTTTTTTTTTTTAAATCTCAAAACTATAGTCTAATACATTTGAATTTTAAAGATATACATTATAGAATACAGCTGGATTTATATATATAAAGCTTATAGACTCTTGGATATGGTCCGGATAATATGTATTCTATAGAATTTATTAAGAATTGAACATTAATTCCTGCTAGACTAAGGGACTGATGACAGAAAATAGTATACCGAAACCCCTGTACTAAGTAACAGCTCATTATCTGGAGTTTATGGTGAAATCCAATTGAAAGATCACAAAACCTTTAGCTCAGAGCTACAGCAAGAAAGTAACAACGCTTACCTTTTCAACATGTTGCCCTATGCTTTAACAATCAAGAACATAATATAGTAATAACTATATATGAATATAATAAATATTAAAAATAATATATGAGAATTAGAATAAGAAACCCAATAAAGCTCTAGGAGCCAACGAAGAGAATAGCCGGAAGAAAAATAAGTTTTGTGATTGATAACATTGGCCTCGTTTGGTTGGCGAGGAAGTAAAGCGAATTTGGAATATGATTTTTTAAAAAATAAATCTATGGAAAGTAAAGATATTCACATGTTTAGATACTTATAAGAATTTTAATAGAAAAATTAGGTGGATCCTTATTATAGTGTTTGGTATGTAACAGTATTTTATACAGTATAATTTAATTTTAACTTATGTTTTCAATTATATCCCTACAAATAAAATAAAAATTTAAATCGTTAGATAAGGAAAAATATGAAATTGAAATTTGTCGATTGAAACTTTTAAGGATAAATATTCAAAATCTAAATACCAGCTGATATCAAATTTTTTTTAAAATATAGGAGATTTTTTGTAAAATTTTCAAAAAATTTTAAAATTTCCTTCCCTCTCTTTTTTCTCTCCTTCCCCCCTTTTTTTAAAATTTTTAATTAGTTATTTTATTTATTTCAACTTTTATAATTATTGTGAATTTTTATTTTTTATTTTTTATTTTTAAAATAATAGTAAATATTTTTATTACTAATAGTAATTATAAATTAAATTAAACTTACAAAACTATTTTTATTTAAATTTATTTTAATATTTTATATAATATTTATTAATAAGTATTAATAAAATATTTATTTTAAAAAATAAATAATTTAAAAATTATTATTTATAAACTAATATTTATTATATATATTTTTAATTATTAAATCAAAATTTATTTGAAATTTATATATTTTAAATTCATATAGTTGAAAGAGAAGAAAGTGTTAAATTGTCTAATGTATTTTTTAGATTAAATTCCTGAGGAAAGTAATCTAAATACCAAGGGAGTGTTGGGATTTAGAATCCAAGAAAAGTGTCACTATTTTTCTTAAATTAGAAAAGTTTTTACTTTCTTAATTATTCAAAAAAACGAACCAAACATAATCATTTAAATTTTAAGAAAAAGATTACTGTCCCAAACAACAATCCGTATCAACCAAATGAAGCCTTAAAAGAAAAGCCGCTAGAGTCCGTTTTCGTTTTCAGCTCGTAGTCATCATAATTTAATTTTCCTAAGAACAGAATGAGGGAGTAATCTACGTATTGTAGTATTAGACGTGTTCTGCGGACTTCATTTGAATGTATTTATCGCCTGGATTTTATTACTGTCTTTATGCTTAAAAAAAGATCTTCCGTATTGTAATTAAGACTACCGTGCAATTGCCTCTGATTTTAGGAGTATGGATGCTACAGTTAATACTAGAACAATCCTAATCTCAATTGGTCATTTCTTTCAATTTCTGGTATTTGCAAAATAAGAAATAACAAAACACCGTCTAATTGAGTCAGCAAGCACAGCAAAGACAGGGAATTCCAATGAAACGCATTTTCGTTCTCTCATTTATTTATTAGAGACACCTCATCGAAAACACAACTAATATTACTAAATGCATTTGTTTAAAAATATCAACTATACATATTAGATGGTATCATCTTGCAATTCAATTTGGCTGTCACAATCGATTTGATGTTTTCATGTGTGGAGCGCATGACATGATAAGCCGGCCGACTCGAAAATAAAACAAAAAAACAAAGGAAAATGAATTGGAGAGATAAGGGGAGGGGTTGGGGGAATCCTAACCGTCGGATGTGCACGTGAAGAGGAGATTCGGAGTAGATCAGACGCACAGAAGAGGATGAACGTCACGAGAAAAGAGAGCACACGAGTATCGTGCCGGCCCACATAAGATACGATATCGGAGCTGAACGGATGCCACGTGGAGAAAGGAGTACAACGCAGGTGGACCCCACAAACTAAAGTGAAAAATAAAAAACAGCAACAGAAAAGCGTGTTGTGTTGGTGATTGTTGTCAGACGAAGACAGGGCCTGATGTGGGACCCATTTGTTGACGTGGTTCCAAGTTCAGGCAGTTGGAGAACTGGGCTCCACCTCTGATTTTGTACCTTTTATATCGTTTATCTTCATTTTGCTATCTGCGTCTCTTCATTCAATTTAGATACCAAATAGTGCTCATTGAAATTCTCATTTTTCAAAATCCAATCAAACCTTTTCTTGTTTTTTTAACTGACTGCTCTTCTGAAAAATCAAAATTTAGATTTAGAGCAATTAAAAAAATCTACAAATTACTAAACTTTTTCAAATCCTATATATTAAAATATTCCATGTATTGTAGTTTAAATTTAAAATATTTTGTAATTTTAATAAATTATTATTACTTGTAATTATATTTCAAAAAACTTCATAAATGTTGGATCGGAATTTGTGGTTTGATAGGCCAGGCATATGGTAAGTTTGATTTAATTAATTTAAAACTCAATTCTAAAAGATTAAAACGTTAGAATTTATAAGGAAAAATAAAAATGATTGGAAATGCATAATAAAGTTAGCCCAATTTTGATATATGACAAGTAGTAGGCCGTAACATCTAGGATCATCATTTTTTTAGTATACTTTGTTTCCCATAAATAAATATTACAATATTACTTTAACGATTAGACATCAACGCTAAAACAAACATTTGGAGAGTATCGTTTTATCCAATGTTTTAAAAATCGGACCGGATATTAAACCGGTCGAAGGAAAAGTTTAAGGTTTAAAGGTTCAACCGGTAGTGAACCGCTATAAAATCGGTATATAATAAATAAGAAGTAAAACTTATAA
>JANJEY010000005.1:56967647-56978365 GCA_024703695.1 Erythroxylum cataractarum
TTAACTATTTCTAGATATTTTATTATTATCAAAACATAAAGGGATTTAATTTGTCAACCACCATTGGTCCAACAAGTTTAACCTCTCAAGGTTATAGAATTTTTTTTTCTTTTGACTAGACTTGTACACTTTAAATCTCATAGCTCAAATCTATATCACTACTTCCCTTAATCAATTCTCGACAATACATTCATATCTATTTCACATTCAGGAATACATTACCACAATATAATATGATGTCGTATACTATAATCATATACTATTTCTCATTTCTGTTCACATTCTGATAGATCATCATTCTTCTCACTTTTTGTATCAACTTAAACTTTTAACAAATACTCATACATCTGACTCATGTAAATGCGACTCAAACTAGGAATCAGTTGATACTGCCTACTATGACATATCTATAATGCATGTAACTTGACACCCATGTAAGATACTAAATCTGAGCTTTGATACCAAAATATAGCACCCTACTCTCACAAGATATGGACCCAACATCTTGAGTGATATCGAGTATGAGTCCCACAAGAGTGACGTGCTAAAACATTCGATAAATCAAACTCATTATGTTCTTATAAAACAACACGTGGATATGCAGACAATCCTTGATCAATTTCGGTCCAACTTATTTATAACCAATATCAGTTTAAAAAAATCATAATCATTATTTAACTCATCAGAGTTTCAGTAATTATTTGGGCCCATTACAAAATAAAATACTTGTAGTCACAATAACATTACATTTCAAGATCATTTTCATATACATTAAATAACATTTAAGACTACAATTTTCAATACAATATAACGAAATACATATGTAGGTATACACTGATACTGATTTTGAACTCTTACTCGAAGCCTTTCTGGAGTCCTTTACTAAAGCCTGAAAGCCACGTTGCAATTTTTTATGAGTTTTGCGAACTCAGTTAAGTAAATGACAATTTATATTTACATCATTGTAATACAGAAATATACATGAGAATTTGCCATTGAACATGCATAAGATATGAAACATTGATAATTGTGTTTATTATATTACATAAGCACTCTAGTGATATGAAATTGTTTTATTACATATAGAAGAGCAAGTAGCGAGATCGCTTCCAGATATTGCCGGAATGTCAAGGCAATAGGCATAAGGGAGCAACTATGAGTAACCTATGATGGTCTCATGTTATTTGTTCTATTATGTATGTTATTGAACTGTATTGATATATTATTGAACTTCTTTGACTAATTGTGTACTGAATTCCAGACAGTATATGTCTGAGACGTTTGAAGCATGCAAACAATATTGGAAGTGCTACTTGTATATGAATGAGACTACCTAATTGAATATTCTGATTCTCAACTGAAAAATTGAATACCGAACCTAGTCCAATGACTACTAATACTGAGACTGTTATACTATGATAATGCATGTAAGTGAAAGTGATTGAATTAATGACTGAATTGTGGCATGCATATCATTTCAATGCATGTAATATAAAGGTGTTGTGATCGGAGTAGCCAGTATAAGAGCGCTTACATGTAGAGCTTTGCTTTGTGATTATTGTTTCTTCACGTAGAGCTATGTTTCGTGATTCTGTTTTGACTGAGCCCAATAGATCAGTATCTATATACGTATGTGATAGGCACTCAGTCATAACAATAAAAAATGTGAGTCTTATACATATAACATTCATTTATAATCAGAAATCATTGAATGATTTGCAAAGTTGTAATGAAATGATTAACTGTATGAATTGTGTGACTTTATGATGATTGTAATTATTACATGAGTGAACCATCGAGAATGGTTACTTAACTGAGTTCGCAAAACTCATGAAAATTGTAACATGGTTTTCAGGGTTTAGTAAAGGTCTCC
Organism: Erythroxylum cataractarum; assembly: GCA_024703695.1. Taxonomy (NCBI): domain Eukaryota; kingdom Viridiplantae; phylum Streptophyta; class Magnoliopsida; order Malpighiales; family Erythroxylaceae; genus Erythroxylum; species Erythroxylum cataractarum. Next base: position 56,969,521 of record JANJEY010000005.1, read on the forward strand.
AAAAAGGCTTCGAGTATGAGTTCCAGGTCAGGATCAATTTACGTCTGCATATGTCTTCAGTGATTTTGTGTTTTTGAATTATATTCCACAAGAATTTTACAAAGTGTATGTTTATGATTTGGCAATGAAATGACTTTACAATTGTAGCTGTTTTATATCTGAAATGGGCCCAAGTGGTGATTATAATTTTTGAGACTGAAATTGTTTATAAATAAATTGGGCCGAAATTGATTATTGATTTTCTGTATATGTGTACATTGTTTCAAACAATTTGCAATGAGTTTCGACCGATGATTATTCTAACATGCCACTCTCATGGGATTCGTACTTGGATATCACTTAGGATGTCAGATACGTGTCTTGAGAGAGTGGGGTACTACATCTTGAGTGCCAACATTTCATGTTAGAATGTGGCTCAAATTAATGGTCACACACACACACACACACATCGCTATTAATAATTAAAAAGTTCTATTTATTCTATATTTCCTATTTAATAGCATAATAAATCTTAATAGTTTATTATGGTCACTTGATGAACGTATCAGATTAAAAGTTCTAAATATATAATTCAACTCTCTCCCTACTAATTATGATAACAGATTGTTTTCAATCAAGATTTTGTAGTCATAAGAAAGTTAAAGAGAGAGAAACTAATTTTAACTAAGAACGTGGTGAAGTTTTTCGATCTCTTTTCAATAATGACATCTTCTAAATCACCTATGTAATATTACAGTCTTATGATTTGTAGCAATTGTTTATTAAGTTATGAATGTTGATTTTGGTTTATGTCATAATGATCAATTTTTTTTTTACAAATGGTATCACAACATGTGTTTTAAATAAACAATTTTTCATTTATTTTACTGTGATTATTTGATGATGATTGTCAAATATTTTGATGTTTGAAGAGTTTTGTGATTATTCACTATTAATAGTTTTTATATAAAAAAAGTTAAAGATTACTATGGTGATGGAATTTTAAAGATGGCAAACTAAAATAACACATTAAGAATATCAACATTAAATCTCATGTAAGACTTTTGTTTTTTGATTATTTCCAATGTTAGATAAATATTAAGAGAAAAATAAGCATAATGTTATTATTAGGATTTGAACTCTAATTATTGGGTGAAATAACAACCTTGTTGGGAATCAAACTTAGGTCTTTTAGGTGAAACTCAGGCATCTTAACAACTAGACAACAACATATTACCAATGTAGATTTTAGTATAACTATTATCAACATTCAATTTTCATGTTAGTTCTATGCATATTATTATTGAAATTTAAAATTACGTGTTATGTGTTAAATTTATACACGACATTATAAAGGGATAATTTGTTAGTCACTAAAATAAGACAAATTAATTAAGCTTTTGTCACATATAAATAGTCATTTATTCATAAAATATTAGTGCTTATTATTGAATTAATTATATGGATAAATGATGTTTATTAATTGATAGAATTTAGAATTTACCTAAATACTCTATGGCAAACCAATATGATAGAGGAAAATCAATATTTAGTTGTTAAATATGTTATATATCTAAATATTGATTGTATTTGATGGTTTCTTGTTTGATTACCTGATAAAGTTTGCATGACAATAAACTTATGATAATATATTGTTGAGAGTGCCTAAAGAAAACCTGCAATATATTCTAAATATTTAATTATTTGAATCAGAAAATTTATTGAGCATTTATGTATTTGCACTTATTTCTCTTCATTTGCTTGCTTCTTCTGTTACCCTATTTAATGGTTTGAACATCTCTAAATAGTAAGTCAATTTCAATTTAGGTGTTTGAGATCTTTATTTAGCATTATTGGAAGAAAAGTCTATTGTCATTACAAGTATGAGTAGTGGGGATGAGAGGACAAACTATAAAGCATTGGAAAGACCAAACATATTATGTCTTAATTTCATACGAATTTACTATTGCCAACAATATTAATTCCACTATTCCATAAACTGAAAATGCTAAAGAATATCTTAAGTTTGTTAAAGAGTGTTTTTGTTTCGCAAATAAGTCTCTGGCCAGTACTCTTATGACTAAACTCATGACCAGGAAGTTTGATAGGTTGCATAGGATGCAAAAATATGTTCTAGAGATGACAAATATTGTAGAAAAATTAAAAACCCTAGATATGATAATTGATGACTTCTTCTTAGTACAATTCATTATGAACTCCTTATCTCCTACATATGAATCTTTTTAAATTAACTATAATACTGTAAAGGATAAGTAAAATGTTAATGAATTGTGCAGTATGCTCATTGAGGAGGAAACAAAGCTAAATAATCAAGGAGTTCATTATATAAACCTTGTGGTTCAAGTAGCTAGCAAGATTCATAAGTCAAAGGTTAAGAAATTTAAGAAGAAAGTACCTACTAAAGCGTCATAAGTTATCGATAACATTGATAAAAAGGAACAAAAGACATATAAGCGGGACACTATTAGAAAGATTTTATGAAATGTAAGGCTTGGATTGAAAAGAAAGGTACATCTAACCTTTTTGTATGTTCCAAACTAAACTTAACTACAGTTCCTTATAATACTTAGACCTTGACTTTGGTTCTACTACTCATCTTTGTAATGTTATCTAGGGATTCATTGTAATCTAAACCCTAAACTCAACTGAGAACTTTTTGATCATAAGAAATCATAAGAAGGTTATAATTAAAAGTGTAAGAACTTATCGTTTAATATTAGATATTGGTTATCACCTATATCTAATACAAATTCTTTACCTACCTTCAATTTCTAGAAACTTAATTTATGTTTCTAAACTTCATGAAAATGAGTATACTTTTAAGTTAGGTGATGGTTATTTTATTTTATTTAAACATAATTCCATTATTGGTTTTGAAATTCTTATGTGTGATTTATATAAATTAAAACTTGATGTTAATTTTTCTGAATCTCTATTTTCTATTTATCATACCATTAAAACTAAGTGTAGCATAATGAATAACAATTTAGCTTACTTGTGGCTTAAATGTTTAGGTCATATATCCAAAAAAGGTTAGAATGATTGGTAAAGAAAGAAATTCTTTTGAATTTATATTTTATTAAACTCGATGCATATGTGGATTGCATTAAGGGAAAGCAAACCAAACATAGTAAGAAAGGAGCCAAAAGAGGTACTAAGCTCTTTGAAATTATACACATTGATAAATATAGACCTTTTGACATTCCATCTTTTGGTGGAGAAAAATGTTTTATCACCTTTATAAATGATTTTTCACAGTGAAAATATGTTTATTTGCTTAATGAAAAATCTCAAGTTGTAAACGCCTTTGAGATGTTTATAAAGGAGGTTAAAAGGTAATTATATAAAAAGTGAAAATTCTAAAATTTGATAGAAATAGTGAATATTATAAAAAATATGATGAATAAGGACAATATCTAGGTCCATTTGCAAAGTTTCTCGAGCAATGTAGCATATGTGCATAGTATATTATGTCAGGCACACCTTAACAACATGGTGGGATAGAAAGGCATAATAGGGCATTAATGGATATGGTTAGGAGTACGATGAATAATTCTTCATTACCCAAAACCTTGGGGATACATGCACTTGATACTATTGTGTATTTTCTAAATAGGATTTGTTGTGTCTAATTATGTTGAATTTTGCTTGCATTCATACCTTGATCTTGGTTACAAATTCTTGTTTTTTTTATTCCAAATTTGTGGTGAATTGAGTGAAAAAGGTGTGGATATTGCATGAATGTTAATTGGATTGTCTTGTGAATGTTGGATGGAAATCAGAAGAATTTTATATGAAAATAGGTGTGACATGTTAATTACATGTCACACATGTTTTAATTGCTTGGCCACACACTTAATTACGGGTGTTACATGTGAACTACATGGTCACACTCGTGATCATGTAAGTCCTTGGTGTGACAATGGGTCAAACTCATGACCATGGTTGCACGAGGGTGATAAAGAGTCATACCCGTGACGTATTTTTTTCGTATAGTTATTACATGGCAACTGTGGGTTGAAGGAGGCTGGTGACTCCTTCTAACAGATTCTAACATTTTATCATTCCACATTCTACACACCTGAGAGACATTCAGGGACAAAAAAAAGAGAAAGAAAGAAGGTAGAGAAGAGAAGAGAGAAAGTAGAGACCAATCGGGTGAGACGAAGAAGAAGAACAACAGAGAATGGAAACATCTTAGGCATCCAATCATCTGGATGAGAACCAAGCTGGAGCAAACGGTGAGAGCCAATGTAGAGAGCTTGAGAGTGCAAGAGACCATTGCAAATCCCTCATTCGATCTTTGTTTGCTTGCTTTGTTATTCATTTATTGCATTATTTCTTTGTGTTTTACTTTTCTATTATTAATTGAACTTACTACCTTGTTAGTTTAACCGACTGATACTCTGTTAACTTTTGATAGTTCATTTCAGTTATTTGTTTGGTTTGTTGCTTAAATACTTATCTTATATTGATAAAGATGGGATTGAAGTATATGAAGATGATGAATGTTGTTATTTCCATGGTGATCTGATTTTTTTTTTCTTGAGGATTAATTTAGCTATTTTAGTCAAATATGCATGATTAAGGGACTGTGTTGTTGTCTTATGTTTGCTATAGTTTTTGAACTGAATGTATATAATAACATAACCAAACTTTGTATCATTTTAGTATTAAACGAAGGATTGAGAGAAGAAGTTTAATATGAAACGAGGAACTATAGAAGCTTAGGTTGAGAATTAGAAATATATTAACTTATGTGGTAATTAGTAGTCAAGTTTTTATAATTAATTTGGATGATAACTTGTTGAATACGAAAGGTAGACTAAGTTTATTATTCAAGTTGATCTTAGAACTCGACTATTAATTTTAGTAAGACGACTATCCAATCATTTCCCTTTAGTCATGCATAAGAGATTAAATTAGTGAAATTAATTTTGAATAGTTTCCCATTTTGATTAATCTCGTTGTTTTGTTTCTAGTTAAATTAGTTTACTTCTCAGTTTAATTTTGTGATTTTCTTTAAAGCCTTCACTCAACAAATCAGGATAGAATGTTTTGGATTGCATATATTTTTTATTTTTTTTCCAAGGTTAATTTGAGTGGACCAATTTCACCTCCATACGAGATGACCCTGGGTAATCAACTATAACTACCTTGTATAATTGCGAGTAGGATAACCTAGGTATTTTTAGAACTTATTTTGGGCATAACAAATTTTTTGCGCTATTATCGAGGAGGTGTTTAGTGTTTGCACTTAATTTCATTTTGATTATTTTATTTATTCATGCATAAAGTTTTGTTGTGGTATTCATTGAGTTGTTTTAGTAGTTTTTATTACTAATTTAGTGTTGTCTTTATTTTGTTTATGCGAGGTACGAGATCTTGGAAAAGTTAACTTGCTCCCTAATGACAACATACATCGAATAAGAGGACCTCAAAGGGACTTTGAAGACAATCTCGAGAAACCCAAGCTTAAAGATCAAAAGATGGGTGAAAGACAACCAGAAATGAAGGAACATCCCAGACTAATAATTGGTACTACCACTTCGTGTATATGTTTGGGAGAGACAACCAGAAGCTATGAATTAAAGAGCATACATTACAACATGCTGCTATCTTTCAATGGGATTCCCAATGAAGACCCTGTAAATTTCATTCAGGAATTCTACACCACTCTTTAGACATTCCCTTTGGATAGCCTAAATGAAAATCAACTCAAGATGATACACATTGAAGGATTAGGCCAAGGCATGGCTGATGACCCTTCCACCTTATTCAATGACTATATAGGGGGAGGTATATAACAATTTCATAGGAAAGTTTTATTCCCATCAAAAGACTTTTGATTTATGGATGAAGATAATAACCTTCACTTAAATGGAGGGAGAGCCATTCCATGAGGCATGGAAATGCTTCAAACTCTAGCTCATATAGTGTCCACTCCATCATTTTCCACTTCACATGTAGAACCAATTCTTTTATGATGGATTAATGCAATAGTGTCAGTACACAGTGGATAATGCAACAGGAGGAGCTATGGGAGAGAAGACGACTGAAGAAATGTATGAAATCTTCAAAATTTTAGGGGCCAATTCTTAACAAAAGAGCGTGAGGGGAAGAAGAGTTGGAGTTCATGAAGTGAGCTCGAATTAAGAACTGGTTATGTAGTTAGCTGAGTTAACAATGCATGTAAAGACGATAATTGCAAGACTACCTCAACATTTTCCAAATCAAGAGGTATGTGGTATATGTGGAACTTGTGGTCATGGAGCTAATGTTTGTTCATATTCTTATAAGCCTTTTGTAGATGGCGAATAACAAGTGAACTCACTCAGTGGTTTTCAACTAAGGGAGTGAAATGATCCATACTCAATCGCCTATAACCTTGGTTGGAGAAACCACTCCAATTTTTCATAGAAGACTAACAATCCACTACTACGGCCTTAACCACAATACCAAAATTTTTAGAAGCCAAATTATGACCAAGGGCAATCCTCACTTCAAAACCAACCAAGTAAGCCTTTTTTAGAAGAAAGCCTGAATGCATTTATTCAGGTCACAACTCAAAATTAGTAAACAAACAGTAAAAGATTTTATTCTTTGGAGGCTTCTGTGAAGAGGAATAAGATCCAAGTGCTTAAATGCACAAAAATAAAAAAAGGAAGTCACCTAGTCAACCCGAGCAAGCCCAAGCAGTTATTATTAAGAGAAGTGGTAAGGTGATTGAAAATCATGTTGAGATCCCTTCTAATATGTCTAGTGCAGGTAATCAAGAGGAGAAGAGCCTCACCAATGAAAAAGGTGAGTAGAATGAAGAAAGCAATTGGCATGACAACTTTTCATGTCATATTCAGAGAAGTGAAAAATGAGGCATGCAACTGACTACAATAAAGGACTAAGACTGCATAAGGTGACTAATCCTTATAGAACACTGATCCCATATCTGAGCTGCCTTAAGGACTCAAAACAAGATAAGCAATTTTTTGATCTATATAACATGTTTTCCAAAGTTAATATTAATATTCCTTTGTTAGGTATAATCGAAAACATTCCAGCTTATGTGAAATTCTTCAAGGACCAAACCATCAATAAATAAAAGTTTCAGTCAAACGAGATGGTGATAGTTTCAGAACTTGTAAGTGCAGTGTTTCAGCAACAATTAACCCCCATATTGAAAGACCCAGGGGGTTTTCTTGTGCAAGTATCAATGGGTAATGACGATGAGGTTATAGGTATGCTTGGCCTTAGAGTGAGTATAAACCTTATGCCTCACTTTATTTCTGAAAAATTGGATCTAGAACAATTAATACCATCTAATATGTTCTTACCATTAGGTGATAGGTTAATCTGTTATCCAAAAGGAATAATGGAAGATGTGTTAGTAAAGGTTGAAGGATTGATTGTCCTTGTAGACTTTATGATTTTAGACATGGAGGAGGGCAAAAAACAAGGGAAGGAGCACACGATACTCTTAGGGAAGCCTTTTATAGCCACTACTAATACCTTGATTGATTTGAAGAACAGGAAGCCAAGCATTATTGTTTTGGGAGAAACAGTAAAATTTTCAATTTTAAATGTTAAACACCTTCCTACTACTACTGTTTATGAAGAATGCTCTCTTGTTGATCAATTTAATTATGCAAACCTTGATTTTGCCTTGTAGGAAGAAGAAGAAGAAAACAAGTTGGGATTGATGAAAGAAAATGAGAAATTTTGTCAATTGCTAGACAATGCAACTGCGAGAGAGGTTGGCAAATTCTTTAGGAAGGATTTTAATGAAGAGAAGAAAATAATGAAATCAGTAACTTGGGCGATCCTCTTTAAGCATGACGGTTGAGGTGTCTAGCTAAAAGACATTAAAGAAGCGTTAAATGGGAGGCAGACCATATAATTTCTGTTTTGTTTTAAAATTATTTGTTTGTTATTCCTTTTTAGTGAAGCTCGAATTAATCTGTTTGCTTTGTATAAGCAAGCCTACTTTTTGATCTCTTCTATTTTTCTTCCTTGCAGCTGTTCTCCACTCCTCGATGTAAGATGCCATGCTCTACACCAGATAAACGCCACCACCACCCACACTTTCGTATGTATTTCTATCCCTTATCTTTTTCTTGTTTCTATTGCTTGTTAGTTTAATGTCTTTTAGTTTTAATGCTTGTCCTTGTTTGTGTTATTTTGTGTCTTAGATCCCTCTTTTACTTTTTCTTATCACATTAGGAACAATATGATATTTAAATGTGGGAGGAGTATTAGTTAAAAAATATTTATTATTTATATGTTGTGAGTTTGTTTTTCTATTTAATAGTTAGAGATATAGGGTTATGATGTAAACTCGATCGGGACTAGAAATGCATAATATGAGTAAATGAGTATATTTGTATGCTTTGATTAACTTGGATTTTGATTAAAAGGAAATTAGCTTTTGTGATAGATGAATGTCACTTTTCTTTGGTAAAAATTTGAGCCCTTTTGACATATTAAACCCCATATTCAATTATTCTTTGTTGAGAGTGTTCTTTTATGATTAAGGAACTTGCTTGCAAATACTAGTTAAAATCAGATAATCTTATGCACAATTGAGATGATGAAGGCAATTAGGATTTACCTCTTTTGTGTAAAAAGCCATCGTAATGTTACCTTTAGCGAACCCCCTTTGAGCTTAGCATGAAACCTTTTCTTTATTTAAACCCAAAATATGAGCCTTGACCTGAATTATTTATCCTCTTCGTTATACCTACTATAAGGCAAGCTGAGCATTTGAATGAGAATGACTAGGTTTAGGGAATAATTGCTTGAATAAGTGTTGGGGGGGGGGGGGAGGGGGCGGTCGTAAAATATAGTTAGC
>JANJEY010000005.1:57066146-57079738 GCA_024703695.1 Erythroxylum cataractarum
GCCCATTTCTTGCCAGTGAGAGAGCATAACTCACTTGATCAGTTGGCCAGAAGTATGTGAATGAGGTGGTGAGACTGCATGGGGTTCCAATGTCTATAATATCATACAGGGATCCTAGATTTACTTCGAAGTTTTGGAGGAGTTTACAGTCTGCTATGGGTACTAAGTTGAACTTTAGTACAGTATTTCATCCTCAGAAAAAAAGACAAAGTGAGAGGACAATCAAGACTGTTGAGGATATGCTCAGGCTTGTGTAATGGAGTTTAGAGGACCTTAGGATCAATATATGGCATTGATAGAGTTTGCCTACAGCAACCATTACCACAGTAGTATTGGAATGACACCGTATGAGGCACTGTATGGTAGGAAGTGTCGGTCGCCGTTGTATTGGGATGAAGAAGGCTTGAAAATAATTGAAGGTCCGGAGTTAATACAGAATACAATTGATAAGGTGAAGTTGATCCGAAGCTGGATTAAAGTGGTTCAGGATAGACAGAAAAGTTATGTGGATCAACACCGACGTGATATGAAGTACAGTGTGAGAGATAGAGTATTCTTCAGAGTGTCATCTTAGAAGAGAGTTTTGAGATTCGATAAAAAGGGCAAGTTGAGCCCTAGGTACATCGGTCCTTATGAAATCATTGAGAGGATCGGACCTTTGGCTTATAAGTTGGCCTTACCGAATCAGATGTCTCAATTGCATAATGTGTTTCATGTGAGTATGCTACGAAGATAATGGTCGAATCCGACACATATGATACTGGCTCGGGAGATTGAGGTTGCTAGTAACTTAAGCTATGTCGAGGAGCCGATCAAGATTATAGGATCACGGATCAAACAGTTGAGAAACAGGGTTAATCCATTGGTCAAAGTCCGTTGGAGGAACCATTCAACCGAAGAAGAAACATGGGAAATAGAGGAGCATATGAGGAGACAATATCCCCACCTATTTGAGCAAATAGGTAAGAATTTCGAGAATGAAATTTCTTTAAGGAGGGGAGAGTTGTAACATCCCATTACTTGTGGAAGGATTAGAATAGTAAATGTCAGTGATTAATGAGAGTTAGAGATGCATTTCCATGTTCATGCATAAGAAAAAAGATGGCATGCACTTATACGTAAATAGTGAATGTATTTGCACGTGAAAATAATTGTACATGCATTCATGAATAATTCATGGTATAATTGGATTGATCTATGAATTTTTAGAGATATGGATGTTTTTAGATTGGAAATATTAATGATTAGTGAAAATATCGTATTTGTATATGTTGGTGAATTTAGGAGTTACCTTTGAAATTTATGGAGTATTGAGAAATATATATAATAGGGAACAAGAAATTAAAAGAAGCTTTGGAGATAGTTGGATTGTAAAGATGACAATCAAGGGAGTTAGTTTCAAAAGAAACTAAGTTAGAACTTGGGTATTGGGTAAGTGACAAGTGTCACTTAGTCTTTTGTACTCTTTCTAGAAGTAGGTTACTATTCTTTGAGAGTTGACAGGTTAAGTCTTGTCTAAGTCCCTTCCTTACTAACATCTTTTCCAATCTTCCTTTTGAAACCCAGAGTTTTTCATCAAATACCTTCTAAGAGACTTCTATATTTTTCCTTTCCTTCGCCAAACCTATTTTGTCATTTGTGTCCTCTATCCTGAGAAAAAACTAGAAGCTGGTCATTGTACTCAGTGAAGTACGTAAAACATGTGGAGTTTAGGGCTTGAAGATTTTGGAGTTTTCAGCAGGTAAGTGGTGAAGAAATCCCTTAAAGTTGGCGATTTGTGAAATAAAGTTGATAGATTACTGTCATCTGCATGAAAAATGACATTTACATGGTTGTTCATAAATACTGGGTAGTTGGGAAGAAATAAATTCAGTTATAGTGTTAAATTAGTTTTTTAAAAAAAAAAATTGGTGTTTTGGTAATATAAAATATTGAAAGTTTGAAAATCTGAAAAATGTTCACTGTATACACTTCAGTTTTTTAGCCATAACGTTTTCTCTAGTCGTCTAAACAAAATGATTCTTAATTTGAATTAAACTAGAGACACATGGCTACATTTTTTATGAAGACATCGAATTTCAGTTTTGTCTCTAAGAGTCCAAAAAGTTGCCATGAAGTTGAGAATAGGTTGCAGGGTGTTGAAAGTTGATTGTAAAATTCGTGTTCTGATTTTGGGAGAAAATATGGACTTGATCTAGATAGATTTTGGAAAAGTTCCTTCTAGAAAGTTGTATAACTTTCTTTTATCTTTCCAACGGTATATAGCATGAAAATTTTGGACATCAGAGTCAAAAGTCATGATCCTTATAAGTGAAGACATTATGGGGAAGAAAAGCAAACGATATAAATGAGACGGAAGAAAATCAGACGATAGAAATTAGACGAAAGAAAAGCAGACGATAGAAATGAGAAGGAAGAAAAGTAGACGATAGAAATGAGATGGAAGAAAAACAGACGATAGAAATGAGACGGAAGAAAAACAGACGATAAAAATGAGACGGAAGAAATACAGAAGATAGAAATGAGACGGAAGAAAAGCAGACGATAGAAATGAGATGGAAAAAAAGTAGACGATATAAATAAGATGATGGAAATGAGACGATAGAACTAAGACGAAAGCAAAAACAGATTGGACTCATTTGGTCATAACTTCTTCTTTAGACCTCCAAATGAATTGATTTTTGAAGCATTGGATTCCTAACACATTTCTTTATCTCTCCACAAACTTTTATGGTTTTTGGTATTAAATTGAAAATGATTGATTGAATCATAATAAGGGTATCGGTGGAAGGAGCATGAACTGGATATTTTACTGAACATATTTCAGTATTTTGATGATATCTTGATCTGTAAAATTCCAATTGAGGTTATTCTTGATTTTTAGTAAACCAGAGAAATAGGTATACAAATCATATGAAGAAGTTGAATCTTGATCCAGTCTCTAAGGTGTTCAATTTCTGGATGGACATTGGGTATAGTACACTATTTTGGAGAGGAACAGTCTGAAAACGTTTGAGTCATATCTTCCAAATTACTGAACCAAATTGAGTGATTTTGGTGTCAATGGAAAGATAAAATATAGAGGAAACCTTTTCTAGAAGAGAGTGGGCTCAAATTTCATAAGTTTTGCCTTCTTATTGAACATGAACAGTAAACTTGAAAGGGGTGTTTCAAAAAGTCTGAAGGTAAGTCAATGAGTAATGAACTGTGTTTTCAATGGTTCTAATGAGGCATAAACCTAAGTGTTAGTTATACTTAAATGAATTTTGGTATGGGGATAGTGTTGAGAGGAATCAAGGAGCGATACCCAAGATTTATCATGAACATGCATTGTACATAATTCATCTCATACATGTGCATTGTTGAACACTCTTAATGGTGCAAATTGTGATATCATGTATGCTAATTGTTATAGAGGAGCAACTAGAACATCAACTTCTAGACATTGCCGGATCTTTCAGGCATTAGCTTTGGGAGCAACCTGTGAGTAACCTAGATGTTCTCACTCAATTAATTGTCTGCTTTAGAATGTGGTTAGAATGAGTTATTTAAGTGCTCCAAATTATGAATGTGTATATGAATGCAAAAGCGTGCTCAACATTTCTACTGAATGTCGAACTAAGGTCCGATGATAAATGTGATCTAAATGTGAATATGCATCCATGTGATTGACTGATATTATGTTATATGAAACATTCATTACATGAATGCATGTAAGAGAAAGGAAGTTATAACTGGAGTTTCCAGGATAAAGAGCTTAAAGCTTAGAATGTACCCGATATCCACTAAGGGATATGGGACGTTATACGCAAAGCTCGATATCCATGAAGGGATGTGTTGGTAAAAAGGCACTCGATCATAACGACAATAATAAATGAAAGTGAGTCTCACGTGCATTGTCAATTATAATTGATGTGTGTTTTGTATGAACAATGTGATATGTTGTGCATATGCAAAGAGGTGAATATTATGTTTTGTGTAATGATGTGATGCATGAATTGAGTGAATCATCGATGATGGTTACCTCATTGAGTTTGCAAAACTCGTCAAAATTGTAGCGTTATCTTTTCAGGACCGAGAGACAATTCTAGCTACTGAGAAGCTCTACCAGCAGTGTGGATTGTGTGTTGGCAAGTGAAGTCATGGCTCAAAGGTCAGTCAGTTGGAATTTGTGGACAATTTAGATAGACTGCATATATTTTTCCTCTCTCATATAGTCCTTTTGTATTAGGTTTTGATGTGTTCCTAAGGGAAATATTGAAAGGCACAATGTAGACATTCGGTGATTATAAAACGTTATGAGGAAAAGTGGATTTAAAATATTGTGATCCTCTTATGATACTTTTTAAGTAAATTGTGATACCATGCCATTGGAAGTGAATGTAGTGATCGAACGTAGCTCGCTCTTGTCATAGGATATGTGCCGGGGTGATCTTTGGGCGTCCCGGTATGTACCCTGAGGTAAGGGGGTGCTACAATAGTTCTATTGTATAGTTATCTTTCAATGCAAAAAATATAGATAATGCCTTCTTGTCATATGGTTTGTATATAATATGTCTTACCCCTCACGAGATGTATGCTTCTTCATATATTATTAAACATGTTTCTCGAAAGAGATCCCTGATAAAGGATAAGTCATACATGTTATGGTATAAAAGGTTGGGGCCACAACTTTAGAGATATAGTTGAGGGATTGGTTAAGGAAAACATTCTTCTAGCTTTAGATTTTGATGATTTGGAAACATGTGTTGACTGTTGTATGGTAAACTGGCCAAAATAAAGAAAAAGGGGTCAACTTGTGCTTCTAGCTCATTAGAACTCATACATACAGATGAATTTTGGATTTATAAAGTTACCTTATTTAATTGAAGATATTTTTTGACGTTCATTGATGACTATTCCTATTATGGTTATATGGTCTTGCTTAAAGAAAAGTCTAAAGTTCTTGAGAAGTTCAAAATATTTAAGGTTGAAGTAGAGAATCAATTGGGAAGGTCCATTAAGATTGTCAAATCTGACCATGGTGGTGAATATTATGGCAGACATAGGGTTTTAGGACAAGAAAAGGGTCTGTTTGCCATATATGTGGAATCATATGGAGTAGTGGCTCAGTTCACTATGTCAGGTAGTCTTGAGCAAAATGGTTTGGTCAAAAATCATAATCGCACCTTAAATGACATGATAAAGTTAACGCGAGCAGGACCAATTTACTAGATTACCTTTAGGGTGAAGCCATAAAGGCTACTTCATACATACTTAACAAAGTTCTAAGCAAATTAGTATTGAAGATTCCTTTTAAAATTTGGGGTGGAAGCCTAGCCTTGCCAACATTCTTTTATTGTTCAATAACAACAATAAGAACATCACAAGGTATAAGCATTTGAAGGTCAATACTTGACCATAAAGGAAATGATACAAAAAGATGACATTGTGGTTGACCATCTAAGGACTGAGGATATGCTTGCTAATCCTTTAACTAAAGGACTTTAACCCCTTGTTTTTGAGATATATGTATATAACATGGGTATACTGAAGTTGTTAGACACTATTAGTGAGGGATCATTGTGTTTGCTCTTGATATATTTATATTTTTTCACGTATTATGATGATCTGTTTTATCAATATAGATGATCATCGTTTTTCTCTCAGTCATATAAGTTGAAATACATTGTCATAATACAAGTGAATGTCTTAAAATTTGTGTCGATATTGAGCATTGTAAAAGGTCATTAGGTATATATATACATAGTGACCTTGAGCCTATATCATTAGGAAAAATACATATACATATATAAATCTATGGATTTGAAATAACATAGGGGAATATAAGTGTTTAATCCCATAAGTGTTTTCTCTAATGCAGTTTAACATTGAATAAGAAAAACAAAATTTTCTAGTGTAGTTTAACATAAAGTTCAGAGAAATTGAGACCTACACATAGAAAGATGATACATTTCAATCATACAGGTATCATCTTAGTTTGGCACACTCCATTTTCTCATTCATATTAGTAAGGTATTAAATATATGTGATTGTATTGGATATGTGTTGTACATAACACATGCATTAATTTTTATCCAGGGGGAGATTGTTAGTAATTTTTCGAATTTGGACACTAATTAATTATGATTTAAACGATCTTATGGTTAAGGAAATTGACCGGTTAAAGATAACAAAGATGTTCAATAAAGGATTTGGTTTAATGAGCTGAAGTCCAACAAAAAAATAGACCCAAAATTAGGGTGGGCCAGAGATGCATTAGCCTATGATAGGGAGGCCCAGTCAGTTACTATATATAGTTGCTAAGGTCTCATGTTAAGTAAGTTCAAGAATGTTCGGATTCACTTACTCATTAAAAGGTTCACATGTTAAGAAAGATGCAAAATGACGTTGGCGACTTGGATAAGCAACTTTCGTAAAGATTTAAGAAAACTCAAAGGTTCCGACATTGAAAAACTTGTTTGAAGATATCGAAAGCAAATTAGATATTTTCTGCATTTTCTTTATTTATTCACCTTCACTTTTGATCTTGGATGGGTAATTAAGGCTCTTGTTACGCATTACACATATCTCTTTTAAAGTATTAACCATCTTCTGCTAATCAGATAGATCAAATGCTTTTTTTTTAAAAAAAATTTGTATTGTTATGTACATTTCCAAGGAAATCATGCAATTTTTATATTGTCTGTCGTATTTAAAGATTTCTAACCCTAGAAGTGGAAATATGCTAATGTATCTTAACCCTTTCTGCCCAAACTTAAAAGTGGAAACGCTCCTTTCTTTGAGGGGCAAAGCTTCAGATTTGGGTATAATTACGAAACAGACTTATTACTGATGACAAACCAGTAACGTACATACGTATCTTATTGATAAATTAGACAATGAAATGATGTGTAATGGTTTGAACGGTATATAAATGTACAACTTGTTTCTATCTGAAAATGTTTTCATAGGAGAAGATGATTTTTTTAAATAAATTATGAAAGTAACATAATTAAGTCTTTCTTTCAAAACTATTTGTACAATATTCATGACGAACAAAAACTTCATGCTTATCTATACACAAATAAAATCATAACAATATATTTTATAAGATATAAAAAGACACACTTAAAAGGAGAAATGTGTTTTGGCTACCCTGATTTAATTAATAATTATTATAAAACATTAAATCAAATTTATATTTAGTTATAAACACAACTTTAAAGAAAAGTTAAGAATGTAAGTTTGTAGAATACATAAGGATTATAATCGACTAAGTAAATCTACTTTTATATTCATTCTAGTCGATTTTAGTATCAAATTAAACCTATTGTTTTGGACCAAAATTAGACATGCTATTCATTAGTTTTACGAAGAGAGTTTTCCACCATTAATACAATTTTATTTTTATTCTTTATTTGACGATAGAAGATTAGAAGTTACAAGCACTTATATACTATCCATAATAACTAAAACATCATCAAACGCCTTCACCAAAATATCATTTATATATTCAACTCTACAAATAAATCGATTCAAAGCATCTCATCTTAACAAGTCTGATTGAACAATCAGTGAAAAAAAACACTACTACCATCCATTCCAGAAAGATTCTAAACAAACGTTTAATCTCCAATAAGACTATCATAACTTTGGTGAAAAATTCTCGAAAAACAGATGAAATAAACAAAAATATATAGTAAAATTTTCTTTTGAGATGGAGAAATATGAGTTGTTAGGAGGAAAAAATGACAAATAAATAGAATCAGAAATGAATAATAAACTTTTGTGGTAAACGAGTTACGGGTTTTGACTTCAATTTGATAGATGCATAGATCACTAATGATTGACTTGCAGTTGCTTGATAATTATATTCGTTTTATATCTTGATGACCTCTGCAACTTTATTTAAAAGGCTTATTCCATCAATTCACAACTCCAAAAGAAAGCCAACAACCCCACCAAAGATAGATCCTAAATGTTGGTTTTACACAAATTACTGCCAATTTGAACCTCGCTGGCAATAAACTTCTCATTAATTTATGTATTTAACTCGTCAATCCAACAAGTTTAAATTGTTAAAGGAGAAATTACACTAGTACGTGTTTCCTACATCATACATAAATACTGTACTGATATCGGAAATAAAGGCATATGAACTAAATTTTCATAATATCCATTCATTCTTTACATATATGTAAAGCCCGCGCCTTTAATCTCTTGAACAAAAAAAGAATTAAATTTAGGACACATGGAAATTTAATAATAATGCATATTACATGGTTAGATAAGAATTTTCATTGGGAAAGGGAATACAAAACGTTTCAGTTGTCAGGGGGTAGTTTTATTTATTATTATGATATTTTTCAGTGACATAATTAACAAGACCTGGTTCATCCTTTCTTTAGCTGTTACTTATGTGGGTGGATAAGTACAAAACTAATGATAAAGATTCAAGTATTTGTTACCTTCCATTGTTTGTCATTGTCTACGACTTAAGACAAAGACATCAAAATCATTAACGTGAGTCTTACGGTTACGATATAATATGGCCATACGAGGTGTTGATTCACCCTCATTTATCATTTACACTTCAAGATTTAACATGCATGGTGTATATTCTCGCTTTCCTGCTGCCTTACGAGTGCAACAGGTGCTTTGACTATCCAATTCTTCCATTTCAAATTCGATTGTGAATGGGGATTTTAATGAATTATTCTAACTTTCTCAAGGCTAATAGAAAAATTTTATTGATCCAGTTAATCACTTCTTTATTAACATTATTTTGTTAATTGAGTTATTAGACTTTATTTAATTGTCATGAGGTGTACCATGAACTAGACATGGACAAAACACACACATATTGATTTGATAATCGATAAATTTTTTAGGTATAAAAGCTACAATAAGTATTAATCGTAGATTCTATAGTATAATACAATAAGACAAACATAATTTTAATCCTTTAACTTAAGATATTTTCATATAGTTGAAAGAGATAAAACCCTTTTTGTAATATATATGTATTTATGTATATATATATATGTATATATATATGTATATATATGTATATATATCTGTATATATATGTATATATATGTATATATATATGTATGTATGTATGTATATATGTATGTATGTATGTATGTATGTATACGTATCGTTCCAAACCAAAAAATGAAAACAAAATAAATAAGTAATACATCATAATTTTCATAATAATGACATAACTTTCCATCACTCCCCTTCAAGATGCTAACTCCCATGTCTTTTTTTTTTTAATTCGGAACTACATTTATATGTACTCTTTTTTTATCAATAATAATTAAAAAAAGATTTTATCTCTTTCAACTTGGTATCTCATAAGTGACATTTGTACATACTTTTCTTTAGATAATTTCTTAGTTAATTGTGATAAATTGATTGTTATTAACTTGCTTAGCTTATGTTTTGTATTAGTTTCAAGTAATTGCATGATTATGTATGAATGTATGTGAATATGCATGAATGTGTGTGAATTAGGTCTTTAAAATTAGGTTTTGCATGAATTTTACATGACATTGTTGCACGTCTTTTTCTTACATTATGTTAGTATGAATTGCATGTGTTTTGGGCATGATTAAGTGATGAATTTTGTTGTCAATCAATAGGTTTGAAGGTGGTTTTAAGGTATGGAATGATAGAAGAACCAAAGAGAAGGCAAGTCATGTGACCCAAAGGAAAACATGAATTTTCCTAAGTCGACCCATCGCCAATGTTAAGTCCTCACAAGATACAAATCATATTGGATGTTTTTCATTTTTGCTCCAAAAGAAAGAGGAGAAATTAGTTTCAAATTGTTGAAATAACGGCCCAATTTGGATAAGAAATCAATAAGATATCACAGATTGAAGTCAAGACAAAAAAAAGTTTTCTGGAAAATTCTAGCTGGCAACTTCCTCCTTCCTACATCGTTTTAAGCATTAAATGGGATATAGAAACTTAATTTTAAACCCTAGAAAAGAAGAGGTCATGCAAGACATCCAAGGGAGAGAAAAGAATGTACTTTTGAGAGAAAAACTAAGAGAATTCAAGGTAGAATCAAAGGATTTCAAGGAGACACAAAGCTGCCACCATAGAATTTCAGCTTTGCTCTTCTACATATAAGTCTTACTTCTTCTCTTTTCTTGCTTGTTTGTTGTATTTTGTTGATTGAGAAGGATGTGTGAATATGTTATGAACATTTTGGATGACCTGCATAATCTATTGCTTCATTATCATGTTATGTTTTCATAAAAAGCTCAGGTAACAGTAGACCTGCATAATCTATTGCTTCATTATTTTTGTTACCGGCAATGTTGCTAACCTTTAGAGTTTATCCATATCTTTTCTCCGTGAGTAAGGTCTGTTTTTTTAATGTCTGATTCCTTTGAAGCGTATCTCTTTTTGACTATTCCTTTTTGTGCTCCTTGACTCCACTCCCTTAGAGAATGATCTACCTCTATCATGGGTTTAAGCTCCCTCCTTCAGAGGTGCTAAAGTTCGTAACTTTGGTATGCAGATCATTTTTTTTCATAGTTTCAGAAGCTGGGGCTTTAGTCTCCTTTTTTGCTTGCTGGGTTGTTCTTCGTTGCCCTCGATGACATCCCAGAAACACTCTTTTCTTCATTGGCTTTGCTAGTGTTTTCTTTAATCTCCTTGATCCGTATAGTGCATGTAAACAGCTTAGTGGCATACGTTCCACATCCTTTTCACCAATGAAGAGTTTCTTAAAGAAAACCCAAATTATGTTCTCAACTAACTCTGCCTTGCTAAAGAAGGAGTTGGTATCGCAACCGGCGGTGAGGATGCAATCACGTTTGTACTGGCGATTTTTGGCTTAGGTATAGAAGCTAGGCATGTAGCGCTTGGGAGGGGATGGGCACGCTACATGCATGGCCACCGATGAAAGTTCTTTTTCGTAGCTTCTCCTAGCACATCACGTGTCATATTCGCTATCTCGAGCATCCTGACAGCTTGTTGTTGTCCGCAAGAAATCGTATCCCACGCTTTTAGCCACCTTTTAGTCTCCCACTCTCCTTGTTTCTCTCTTTGTTAAATTGATTCCTCTTTCTTCCACTAACGAGCCTGTCATTTGAAATCGTAACGCCCCCTATACCTTGAATATTTGCCTAGTATTGCTTCTTTATTATGGGCTCTCGACACGTTTACGTTTTAGGCTTTGTGGGTAACCATACAGGACTCAGTCTCCAGGCAATTTTTTTTAAATTATTTTTTAAAAATTTTATTATATACTTTTTTGCAATCTCTTCAGTTAGCTTTTTTAAGCCCTATTCTTCTTTTTTTGTTATTGTTAATAGTTTTATTATTATTTTATTATTTAATTTAATTTAATTATGTTTATTTTTATTTTTGAACCTATTACTATTTTTATTTACTTAATTTTTTATTAATTCTATTTACTTAATTGTTTTTGTCGTGCTATCTTTACCATTTTCTTCTGGAACTTGCATCATTCTTATCTTGTCTCATTTGCATTGTGGATCTACCGGAAACAGCCTCTCTACTGTGTAGGGGTAAGGTTGCGTCCTATTCAGACCTCCCCAAACCCTGCTTCATTGCGGGATTTCAAACTGGGTGATGATGATGATGATGATGATTTTGATGGATTTATAAGTAGTTATTAAGGTTGTTAATGCCTAAACTATGTAGTACCTCACTTTATTTAATGTTATGGATGTGTTTGATGTTTATGGTATATGGTTGTCCGCACCTAGCTCACATAGAGATATGGAGTTAAGAAATATGTTAGTAAGTTCCATAAAAGTGCGCTTATACCAAGAACACTTCATATATCAAGTTACCTTTCCATTTGGAGAGAGATCTTGAATGGAAAAGTGGTTGTCCAAAAATTTGTTCATACCCTTTTAATATATGATTAAGTGAAAAATGGGAAGTGAGAGCTTACATGATTAATTTACATCATTAAACATGGCTTATTTGGTTCAAGTAATGAGAGTGAAAGAACCAGGACATCAGGAAATTTTGAACTAAACATAATGAACATTGCCAAAGTGAGAGAATACATAGTTAGGTAATGACAATCCTAAGCTGTTAAATTGATATTTTGATTCACCATTTTTCTAAATTTGTATTCTTACTTTTGTGACAACCCTAAAGTGTGTATACATGAATCTTAATTTTTATATTTTGGATCTTTCAAATCTAATTATTTGAGTTTCCTGAAAAAAAAATGAATAATTTCAATGACTAACTAATCCCTATGTGAGGATACCTATCTATACTGAGATTTTTGATATGTATATTTGCAGGATAAGAGGTTTTAATTTAAAATTTGGAAAATTACCTATCAGTATCAAAGTAACTCCAAGAGTGTCTTATTTGAGAGAGTATGAAGGGGCATCTATTGGTTAAATATGCAACTGTAAAAACTGCTTCTCCCTATAAAAATTTTGAGACCTTCATCTTAAAAAGTAAGGATCGTGTCGCCTCTAAAAGGTGGCGATTCTTACACTTTATGATTCCATTTTGTGCATGTGTATCAACACATATGGTTTGATGAATTATTCCCTGTTTAGTCAAATAATTAAAGATTTCCTTTTGGGTGTACTCTGTTCCATTATCTGATCGAAACACTTTGATTGTAAACCTAAACTAAGTTTTCACCATCTTGTGAAACTTCTTCAAACAATCAAAAACCTCGTCCTTCCTATGTAAGAGATACACTCAAGTACATCTACTGAAACAATCAATAAATGTAATAAACCTTCGAAAACAACCAATTGCAACTATTTTACTTAGACCGTAAACATCTTAATGAACCACATCAAACTAATGCTCACTTTTATTTCCAATTTTTTGGATTGTAATTCCAAGTATGTTTAGCAAACTCACATTCATCACAAACTAGATATTTTATTACAAACTTGAGAAAACTCAGGAAACATCCTACACAAACCTTGAAATGAAATATGACCTAATCTACGATGCTCTAAGAAAAGACTGTGACTATCCTTTTCAGTTCTCAACGTCATCACCTCTTAGTTCCATTTAGTTTCTCCTTCTTTGTCTAGATAGTACAATCCATTACGCTCTTTACGAGTCCCAATTATTGCTATGGTGTTTAGCTCCCGAAACAAATAACCAAAACATCATAAAACAATTTAGATCTTTGGTTAGAGTATTGGAAGAAAATAAATTAATAGGAAAGGATGGGATATGAAGAACATATTACAAATTCGGTGCATATCGAATAGATCCTTTTCCTTTAACAAGGGTACATTAACCGTTCATTATACAAACCGACTTAGAACGAGTATAAGTAAAGTAAATAGAAACAATTCAGAGTCTCCAGTCATACGTTTCGAGGCTCCGATGTCAATACACCAAGGAGCTAAATGGTCATAGGCAACATTAGAAGCAATACCTGATTAAGCAAGGGCAGGAAAATTAGAGGGTTGATCAACCAAACTAGTAGCGATACTGTTAGAGTTATGTAAATATAATGCCCTAGAAAGCAAGTATATTTACATGTAACTTTATCTTCTTCAGTTACAATTTTGTAATGAAAATATTTATTATTAATAAAACAAAAGAGTTTGGTTTTATCT
>JANJEY010000005.1:57091033-57102639 GCA_024703695.1 Erythroxylum cataractarum
AGGTACCAAGATTCTTTTGTAAGTAATATACATATACATAGAGATGTATGGGAAACATGTATATTATAAGAATCTAATTGATTGATTCACAGTTGAACAATCATTTCTAGATTGTAGTGTTGCGATTTAACTCCATGTAAGTAAAGAAGTTTACTTCAAGGGAATGATGAGTTTCATATGATGATAGTAGTTGACTATCGATAATGGCACTATTAATGAATATGGAATTAAGTATGTTTTCAAGAATAAAATGGGTCGTTACTTTAATCTTAAAACATACAACTTAACCATTCACTTATTACGAACCACAATCTTGATGAGTGGTGAACTCGTGTGCTTCATTATAATTCTTGATATGATCAGAATGGATTTTTACAGAGTATTAATCTAGTGTCTGCATTTTGAATTTATCAATTAAAACATGTATCAGGGAACATTCACTCAAACAAAGAGTTTATAGTGCTATCATCACTTCTAGATGTTTTCAAGAGATTTGGTGATTAAACTGGTGCCAATAGTTTGATGGACTAGTTACCCATCAAGTCTTAACACCAAGATGAGATCTTGCGTGTTAATCATCATATAAACTATAACGGGAGATCTAGAAGGAAAAACCAATATAAGGGTAAAACGGTAATTTTACCCTTTATTGTGTGGATGGCTATAATAAGGTTCTAAATAGGGTTTGCAATTGAACATAAAAGATGTGTTCTCATAATATTTGATAATTTAAGAGTTCAACTAATTGTCTTTAGTGGAATGACATTTAGTTAACAAGCCAGAATTAATTCTAATGAGATTAAGTTAATTATAGACTTATTAAAGCTTGAATTATCAAAACAAATTTTTTAAGAAATGAAGGATCAATTTCAGTTTTATTAGGGTTGAATGTGCATCTACACATTTGAAATTAAAATTCTAAATAAAGATGGTCTTTATTATGGTTTATCATCATTAAATGGAGTTATAAACTTATCGTTAAATGATTTAATGGTTATCTTTTAATGTTAGCATGTAACCCATTAGCATTGATTGGATTAAAGAAGAAAGATGTACATTGGATAGACCATATTCCTTCTTACATTATCAAAAACCAAAATTAACATGATAACATTTAGGTTAATAGACTTTTCATATAGTCATATTAAAGACAAATGAGAAAAGTCTCATTTAATGGCTTCTTTATGATTGATTAAATGAAGAAATGATGCATTAGATGGAAGACTCTTCTTTCCTTTGTTGTTAACCAAAAATGGGAGTGAGTAAGAAGGTGTTCTTACATTTTTATCACTCTCTCTCCTATCTTGCATGAAAAAAATCAAAAATTGCATGAGAATGTCTCATTGTTTCCTTCTTTCTTCTAAAACAATACTCCTCCAAAGTGTTTCTTCTCCTTTCCCACCAAAGGATTTTGTTAATTAAGTTATCCTAAGAGAACAAGAGGTAAATCAAATTGGTTGAGGATAAAACAACAAGGAGAAGATAGATTGATAAAGGAAAATATTCAAAAGCAAAGCTTTGGATACAAGAAGAAGGAGAGGATAACGCAACGAGGAATTAAAGTTATAGCAAAAGGAGTCAGTAATACTCTTCATCTTGTTTATGCTTATTATTATCCTTATACCATATCATGTATGGATTGGCATGATGATTTGGATATATTGCTTTCGTTACAAATATGATTTCTAAAACGTTTTGAAATCTACCGATTCTCCAAATATAACATGCTTTCTTTTTCCGATCCAACAGATACTCTATATATTAGGGCTCAATATTCATCCAATAGTTGTTTCAAAATCTTATCATCATCTGGAGAAAATAAATCTAATGTAGCCTAAGGTATCTCTTTTACCTCCTCAGAAACGTTGGCTTGAGTTGATTCTTTTCCTCGACTGTGTTTGCTACCTAGATTACCACCACAGGCCTCTCCAAGTCCCCTGGAGCTGCTACCACTACCACCCCATCTAGCACCCCTACGACCACCAATATATCCAAGCTGTGGGGGAAAGTGGTAGTTGGGCTTAACATGCCTTACTTGTCTACACTAAAAGCATGTTCTCGTGTCCACCTCCTTCGAGACGACAAGAGCTGACTGATTTAAAGAGGTTGGCATGGAAGATACTCGTCTCCTCTTTTAACTACATCTAAAATCACCTGATTGAGGAGAGGAATAGAATCTCATGATAAAAGGTGAACTCAAATTGGTTTAAACTCTAGATATAAGAATATATAAAAAATCTTGAATTTGTTAAATATCTAAGAGCTGTTGATATTCCTTCTCATCATCTAGACATTTTGGATTGAATAAACAAAAATGATCTCCCTCGAACCACAACTTAGTAAGTTCTGCCACGTATTCTTTGATTGATTTCCCCTTTGTTGTAATTGTCGTAGCTAACAATGAATCTCGTGTGCTTGTGCTCGTTAACCATATTTATAATACATATTAGCAACCGTATCCCAAACATCCTTCGCTATTTTTAGCAACTGAATCATTTTCAAAACATTGGGAGCTATGGTGTTAAACAAGAATGCTATAACCACTTAATTTTTCGTCTCCCATCGGTTAATCATGGGACTACCATCCTCTAGTTTCGAAATTGTTTTTTCAACATAACCTTTTAACCCTCGATTGCGAATCATCAACCGGGTATTTGTTGACCAAGTCAAATAGGTGGAAACACCATCCACCTTTGCTGAAACTTAGAGAGGATTCAAAAAAACACTCCCACGACTCTGGTTGCCTTGGTTTCCATTGTTTTGGGTTTCCCGTACTAGTACCAATTGAGTCTCAGCTAATTGACTAATCAACCTCTCTAATGTACTCATCATGACAAACGTCTTTTCAGCCTTGACTTGATCAACGTGCAGCGAATGAGTTACCCACTGTGCAATGTTTACTCAAACTAAGAGCAAACTATCTAATCAAATGATTGCACCTTAAACATACTATAAATTGTTAAGACTTATGGAGACACAACATTGGTTTGTTTTACTTTGTGGTTTGTGACCAATGTGGAGAATATCTCTTTAGCAAGAGCAGAAATCGCAAACAGAGAGAAAGGAGGAACCGATGAAAGTTGAAAGGATGACACTGCCAACACATAGGTCAGCCTAAAGATGGCGGCTTGGTTTTTTTCCAAATGAAAGACTCTGATACCAAGTTAAAAGATATAAAACCTTTTTTTCCAATTATTATCGATTTGTTATATATACATATAGTTCTAGACCAATAAAATAAATAAGTAATACATCATAATTTTCATGATAATGACATAACTTTCCTTCACATATATTAATCCTCTTAAAGATAAAAATGTAGCTTTGAGAGAAAATGTTCTTTGTTTTTTATGTGTATTAAATATTATGTAAGGGTATTTACATTAGTGAGGGCCTATACAAAAATGAAAGATAATCAAGATATCACTTATAATTACATACTAATTAATTACTAAATTTTATCATATCAATTGTACTTACAATTTAAGTTCAACGTATTAATTACATATATATTATCATTTCTAAATGTGGTAAGGAATTTGTTAACTTAAGTTTGAAAATAAGATTTTGAAAATAACAAGGAGAGTATGATTTGATAAAGATATATGCAATTTGAGATTATGAAGAGATAGGAACAAGTTAGACAATGCCTTGAAGTATATGATGTCATATAAAATGAAAATCAATCTTAATATTTATAGTTCGCTCATGAGAGATACCATTATGACTAATTTGTATAATACTTTGATTATCATAGTAAAGAGGAGTTGAAGAGGAGGAGTTAATACCCATATCTTGAAGTAACGATCAAAATCATAGGAGCTTAAAGGTAGTGTCAACAAAAGCTCAATGTTCTATTTCTACACTAGAGCAAGAGACAACTGTTGTTTCTTGTTATACACAAAAAAAGAGAAATACATTAAGAAAAAAAAAGTCAGTAGTGGAACAAAGCTCATTGGGGTCTGCAATCCAATCAAAATGAAAGTTTACTCTCAATTTTAGTGAGGATGAGCTAAAAAAATGAAAACTATGAAATAAAATACCTTTGATGTACTTAAGTGTGTGAAAAACAACAAAAACTACGTGAAACAAGGTGTAGTCATAAATTGGCTAACAATGAGAATAGTATGGGAAATATCAGGATGAGTGATGATAGGTTGGCAACTAGTTAACGATAGAGAATACTATCATTAAGGTGAGTCTCGTTAGTAGCTAAAAAACAAATAATAGGTTTTAATCAAGTATTAATCATTTTAGTATCAGTGATACTAAATTGAGAGATAACATCAATAACATATTTTGATTGTTTAGATAATAATTAGAGGAGTTAAAGGAAACTTCAAAACCCAAAAATTCACTAAAATTATATGAATCCATCATCCTAAACAATTGATGATTCGATAGTGGAGATAATTTGAGTGTCATTATTAGTAATCATCATATCATTAACATATAGAAAAATACGAGAGTACCCCTAATTTGTTTTTCTAAGGGACAAAGCATGGTCATGAAAGTTGGATTGAAAGCCAAACCAGTTAATAGTGAAGTTAAATTTGAAAAACCTTGCTTAAGGAGCTTACTTTTATCCATATAGGGCTTTATGAGGTGATAAGTCCTATTAGGTGAATCATTATACTTCTATATGATTGCTATTACAGAAGGCATTCTTGAAATCTATTTGAAATAATGGTCAACACTTGTTAAAAGCAATCATAATAAGATTATAGACCATTTAACCTCCTCCTCTATCAATACCTTACTCCTCGGTAAAGCCTTTAATAATAAGTTAGAATTTATAATCTAAACTAGTCTATCATCTAGAGTCTTAACTTTCTGGACCCATTTACAATCAGTAACAAACTTATCTAGAAGTCAATCAACCATGTTCAGTATTGGTGCTAGTAGCCTGTAATTATTCTGTCATTAATTTTTTCACAAAGGTTTAGAGCTTGCTTCACGATGGGTATCAGGTTTATACAGAGAGATAATTATGTTTTTAACATGAATATCCTAAAAATAGAAATAAAGGTAACTTACTTATTTAGTGTGGTGAGGAATATATTAAGGAGTATAAGGTTTTAATGAGTGAGTAGATAAAGAATTATTATGTAAAGGAGTTGATGGATCCACAGTGAAAGAACATAAAATGAGATCAAGGAAATGGATGAAAGAATTATCTTTATATTCTGTAGCATTAATAGAATATAATATTTTGATTTTGCAAGAAAATTGAGTCTAAATCACATTTGTAAAGTGAGAATAAATAGAAAATAATTCAAAACCTATGACATAAAAGATATATATATAGAAAAATCATCATTAAAGAGTACATAATATTAAAAATTACCCATAATTTCATTGGAAGTAGGTCTCCTAATATGATAATAAATCAATTCAAAAGGTGCTAAAGAAATGAAAACATTATTAAGAAAAGGCAATATATGGCTTTTGGAAAGTTGACATGTAACACAAAAAAAAAATTTCAAATTTGAACTGACTCAAAGAAACTTTAAAAATTAATGATCCTATTTAAAGATGGGAATCTACCACAATCATTCCTTCTAGATCTAGGAAGGTTGACTGCTATCTACTTCATTCCGATGTCCAAAGACATCTATTGTTCTCCATCTCTTCAAACAAATCGTGTTTCACTTGCAATGGTGGTCGTATAATTCCTTGATGATAGGCATGGCCTCATAAAGTCCATAAGGGTCCGTTTTTCTCCCTGATGTATTTCATCCATCATTTTTCTTTCTATCTCTTCTTGGTGTTTAACTTTTTGGATTCCATATTCTTTCTTTGTGATGTCCAAATTGATATGTCTTCTACTTTGTGTCCAAACTTCCTTTTCTTTTTTTTAGTTTTCAATTTCTTATGATTGGGTATCAAAATCACAAGAAAGGCAAAATTTTCCTTAAACATAAAGGAATTTAACTAGTCCTAAACTATTTCCCCAGCAGTAGTGCAAAAAACTTGTCAGGCAAGTTTTACCTATGAAGTTTACGAATCGTAAGTTTATAGTATTAAAGGTGTTAATCCGATGAGAAAATAGCTAAAACTAAGTGAACCTAAATTAATCTAAGGTATAAAAATATGAATTAAATTAAAACAATTAAATAAAATTGAGCACTTAAGTAAGTAACAATTAAGTTGCCACAATAACAAAAGTATGGTCAAGTATAAGAGCTTAGGATTAATTCTACTATTATTTTTCTCCCTTAATCATTATTGATTCAATTGGGTGTCGGTCTTAGATTTCCGAATGGTTTGATTGTTCTCCCTCAAGACCTAATCATTTAACCCTGACTGATTATGAAAGCCCATATTTTGTAATCTCTTGATTCACAAAACCATCCTAACGTTTTCAACTAGTTTTTAAGTGATCTATTAAACAATTAAGTTTTCACATAAAATCTCTCTTCGTATGATTATCAATTTGATATTTGTGTGACTTATGAGGTTGTCAACTATCGTTACCCATCCCAATCAACTTACTTTTTACTCACTCTCTCAATTTATTATCAAAGTATTAATATACCCAAATATGTCATCACCAAAATATTATATTGAAATCAATAACACAGTCATAAAATAACTTAAGAACAAATTTTAATATGAAAATTAGAACATCACAAACATATACAACATCTTCAAATCTAGTTTATACATCAATCTTACAGAAAATGAACAAAGGAAATATGACAAACTTGATTTGGACTGAATTTGGAAAATTTGAAACTCTCAAATGCTGTTTTTTTTATCCTAATTTGGTAAGAGGAAGGCTCCTTTTTCAGAGTGTGTTATGTTCTTAAATAATTCTTTAGGCTCCTAGGATTCTCTCTAAGGTTTCAACACTTAATTTGGTTCCAAAAATAGTCCCAAAACGTCAAAATTACAGAAAGATGCACAAGTTGGAATTGTTGTATGCACCCTCTATCATGATCATGACCTGCTTCCATGCTTCCAATTCTTGTATTTTTTTTTTCAATTTCCTATTTCCATACACTTAAACACACATCGTACACCTCTTGAAACATAATATTAAGAAACAAATCATGCTCTAAATGACATAAACACTAATAATAAT
Source organism: Erythroxylum cataractarum (assembly GCA_024703695.1). Classification (NCBI taxonomy): domain Eukaryota; kingdom Viridiplantae; phylum Streptophyta; class Magnoliopsida; order Malpighiales; family Erythroxylaceae; genus Erythroxylum; species Erythroxylum cataractarum. Next base: position 57,098,121 of record JANJEY010000005.1, read on the forward strand.
ATAATTCTAAACCTATCACCCCTATTACTTTCCTCGAAAATACATTCTCTTTTTAGGAATGTAACGTGCCTTGATGAAAGCAAATTGTGCTTAAGAGGATGGTACAATTAATATTCAATAATCCCTTTTGGATACTCTACATATTTGAATTTATCTTATTTAGCTCGAAGCCTACTAGATATTGTACGTTTCACATAAGCATCATATCCCCAAATAATTAAGTGGGAAAACTTTGTTCTACCACTAATCCATATCCCATATAACATCTTGTTAATTAATTTGTATAGAACCCTATTCATAAGGTAAGTAGTAGTTTTAAGGGAATATCCCCAAAAGGATATAAGAAGACTATATGACATATCATGAAATATATCATATCTTATATAGTATGATTTCTACTCTCAGATACTTCATTATATTATAGAGTATTAGGAAGAGTCCATAATGAGATACTCTTATTCTCTTGTAAGAAACTAAGGTGATCATGGTCTAATATTAATCACCTTGATCGGATCTAAATGTTTTGATTCTCTTCCCAGCTTGTGTCTCAACCTCAAGTCTAAATTCTTTAAACTTTTGAAATTATTCAAACTCTTGTTTCATTAAGCACACATAACGATATCTGAAGTGATTATCTATAATTATAATAAAATAAGAGTATCAACATCTAGTGCGAGTAGACATAAGACCATATACATTTAACTGTATAAGCTCTAGTAACTTATTGGCACGCTCTATCTTAAAGGTTTGTTTAGACATCTTTCCTAATAAATAAGATTCACAATTATCATATAATTTATAAGCAAAAGGATCCAAATATTCTTCTTTATATAACTTTATGATTCTAATTTTTAATATAAACTAACTTAAAATGTCATAAATAAGATAGATTTTGGTCACTTAATTTTCTTTCCTTGATATTTATATTAAAGATTAACATAAACAATTTTTAATTAATCCAAATTCATAATAAACATAAAAGAACTAACTTTTATTTTTAATAATAAAAACAAACCGGTTCAAATATAAATAAAAATTGAAATAATGTTTCTAATAATTTTTAAAACAAAATAACAATTATCTATTCCTATTATAATCCTAGAAGGCAAAGGTAAATCACAATTTTTTATAGTTAATGCATTAACCATTGCTCTATTTCAAATTGGCAGTTCACTTCCCCTTTCCTTAATGATTTAAAAATCTACAAGTTATTACAAATGCCACATCCAGTGTAACATCACGTCACCGATGGGATGGGTACAGTGGTTGTGCATTCATAATTTGGCATGTCATGCATTACGTAGCCTCTATATTTTTATAATTGGTAATTATTGCACTAGCATATGCATGTACATACATTTATGACATATTCCCGGTACCATAGTGTGAATTAGAAATTCTGTAATTTTTGTGTAAATTGTGTTCTGATTAGTTAATTGGAGTGAAAAAAGAATTGTAGGGATTTGAAAAATGGAATTGGAGTGTATGATCATGTGTTTTATATTTTTGAGGATTTTTAGAAATTTTTCTGAAATTTTTGGAGTAATGGGTCTGGACCGGAAAAATGACTTAATGGCTGATAAATTGGATTCCGGTTCTGAAATTGATGGGCAAATGGCACGAGATGCTTAGAGTTATGATTTTAGGATTTATTGTTTAGAGCCATTGCAAAAATTGAGAGAAATTTAGAATAGAATTGGATTTTTAGACCTTAAGAAATGGACTTGTGGCAAGTGAATTGCCAAACATGCCTTAAGCCTTTAAACTCTTTGGTTTTAAACCCTTGTTTCCTCTTTTCTTTTCTTCTTCTCCTTCTTCGTGGATCTCCTCCTTACTCTTTCCTTCCATTTTCTCCTTGTTAAATTGCTTCCTTCTCCACCTTAATCTATCCTTAAGCTTGGGTTGGAAGAAGATGATGTGTGGTGAGAAATTGAATGATTGTCGTGGGTGTGTGAGACTTTAAAGGGTTGGAGTTTTTGAAGATTTCAAGGTTTAAATCAAGTAAGTTCTTACTCTTCTTGCTTTAGATAGCTTGATTTGTGGATTTATTGGAGTATATTAATGATTGAGAAATGTTTAGGTTTCGGATGATATGATATTTTTGAGTTTATTTTGTTTTGATTTGGGTAATTAAGAGATGATGGTTATTTGATGGAATTGAGGTTAGGGATGAGTTGTGTGAAGTGTATTAAGTTGTTTTGGGGTGTTTTAAACTGAGATAGTTGGATTAAAAGTTTGTTGAACTGAGAAATCTGGGTTTCGAGCGTGTTTCTAGGTTTGCATGTCGCGACGTGTTCATCGCACGCCGCGGCGAGCAATTCCCCTTTTGCACGCCGCGACGAGCAGTTTGCCTTTCGCACGCCGCGACGAGCGAAGGCACACGCCACAGCGAGCATAAGCAGGCACGCCACGAGGAGTGCTAGCGCATGCGCCGCGATGCATGCGAGGGGTCTCACCGAGGCGAGCGATCTTGCGTTGCGGCGAGGACGCCCATTTTCTGAAGGTGAAGAGGTTCTTTTGATTGATGATTTTTGAGGTTTAATTCCTAATGAGTCGGTTCTTAACTGATTGCAATTTAGAGACTAAGGACTACAGATTTATAAGAATGGAATTTTTAAAATCAATTTTCGAAAGTTTGCGAATTCAGGTGGCAATTGAATAATGAATTTGATTTCGATTGAAAGATAGTCCCTATGAATTGGAGTTGGACTCTTGGGAGTTCCGAACTTAGTTAAATGAGTTATGGAATTTAGGAATTGCTATCTTTTAGAGAGAAAGAGTTGAGATGGGAAGATTTGAGTTTAGTGTCGGGAATTGTCATAAACATGTATAGTATGAGATTAAATCGTTGCATGTACATCATTGATTATTGTAAATTGTGTAATTAGTAATGTTGGTATATTCTGATTATTTTATAGGCTCAAATTGAGCGTCGATCTTCCGACATAGTTGAGACTTCCCGAAAGTAGCTCGGAAGTTTATAGGTGAGTAACCTAGTTGGTTCCTCAATCTTTGTGTGTTTAAATTATGCGCTCATGCCATGCGGAAGAAATGGAGGGTTTATGTGATTGATTTGGATTGATTTCGGACCATAGGTGTCCGAAGTATCGGTAACTTGTTATTGAAGTGTTACGTGTGTAAATTTTACTACTTGGTGTAAATGTGAAATTGGGACATGTATTAATATGTTGTGATGTGATTGACCCTGAATTGAAACTTGTGCATTTCATGCATAAAAGCATGATCAGATAATGACAGTTCTGACTGGAGCAGCCAACGTATTTCAGAGCTTAAAGCTCAACACAACAGGGCCTCGAGCCCAACGTATTTCAGAGCCTCAGGCTCACCGTATCAGGGCATTTCAAGCCCAACATATTTAGAGTCACAGGCTCACCGTAATGTGCCCGTCACTGGGACAGTTCAGGCGCACGGTCACAATACCGAAATAAAATGGAAAGTGTCACATGTGCATTGCATATACAGATAATTAAATGTGGATTGTGTGAAAGGCGAAATGCCTTATATTTGTGAAATACAAATGCATATGAGATTTCTGTAAATGGTATTGTGTGATTATCTGTGTACTACTTGTCTATGTATGAGTTGGGTGGACCATTGATGATGGTTTATCGCTGAGTTCGCAAACTCATCCAACATTGCATTATACTTTTCAGGACTGTGTTAGTAGGCTCCTAGCTCCGGAGTTGAGATCTTCTCTGCCTTGTAGATTGTTCCAGGAAGAGAAGTTATGGCACAGAGGTGGGTCAGTTAAGACTTTTGGAGATGACCTAGATAGGAGTTGTTTTCGTTTCTTTTGGGTATTGTATGGACCGAATTGTGTAAATTATGGATTTGAGGAATGAAATAAAGAGTATTTTGTTTCAAATATTGGTTGTATTTATTTTGATGCCATGTGGAGTATAGTTGGTTTTGCTAGGTAGTGCACCTTTATCGTAGGTTATGTGTCGGAACGACCTACGGGTGTCCCGGTGCATACCCTACGGTAAAGGGGCGCTACATTTGGTGGTATCAGAGCATGATTTGACATCTTTTACGATTAGTTAGTTATTTAGGCTTGAATTACGGTGAGAAATGTAGAAATTGATCGGATTCTTTGTGTTGCTCTAGGTCATCCATCCTTAGTGATCAGGTCGATTAGCCAGCCGACCAGGGATCTGTTGGAGCTAGTAGGGAGTCTTCAGTGCCTCGTTTTGAGGAGTTGCCTCCTAGGGTTCTCGCGAGATGGGAGAGGAGGTATGACAGGCTGCGTAAGCACGGGGCTGTGGACTTTTATGGTAGCACGGACCCTGCTGAGGTTGAGGGATGGCTGGGGAGGACTGAGAGGGTCTTCGACCAGATGGATTGTGATGCAGAGGAGAGGTTTGATTATGCAGTGTCTCTCCTTCAGGGCCCGACTTACCAGTGGTGGAAGACTGTCTCGGGCAGCACCACCAGGCCTTGCTTATTGTTATGTGAGGATTTTCTGAGGGCATTTAGAGACAACTATATGCCCAAGGTG
>JANJEY010000005.1:57126224-57137977 GCA_024703695.1 Erythroxylum cataractarum
TATTTCATATCCATATATAAATCCATGTCTCATTAACATCATAAATAAATGTTTACAAAACTTTAATGGCATTCCAAGCCAAATTACATCATCAATCTCAAAGATCCAAGATACAACAAAAGATACCAATTCTCATAATTCTTAAGATATGTCTAAAGTCTCTTTTTTTTCAACATTCCAACTTAAAAATACAAAATATTCATAATCAAATGGATTCCTTGGGTTTCTTTCATCTGATCTCTCCTTGATCACCTGGAGATGGGAATGAAAGGGGGTGAGCTTACAGCTCGTGAGTAACATGTTTATAACCAAGAAACAAGCAAAAAATATTGAAATATTTATTGCCTTTGTAAAACTCACATTAAAATCCATGTAACACATATTTCCCAAATTCACGACTTATCAAACAATTCATAAACACCATAAATCATGATTCAATGCATCATCACATTAAACACATTTAATGACATTTTTGTTTCAAAACATAATACTCAACTTCATCATATATTAACACATCAAAAATGCAAATGCACACATAATTAGCTCGAGGGTCCTGTGGAACAAAACAGAGAAACCGAAGTTTACTCCGTGAATGAAACGAGTCCACTTTTCAGATCTCGTGGGCCACAAGTAGGCAGCTGGGAGAAGGCTTGACGTCAAGGTGCACGTGACTATGAAACGGTTCCTCTCTCGTCCAAACACAATCAAATCGCATGCTTAATTCAATCATTCACAAATCCATATTCTCATGTTTGTTTTATACAAAATGCCATGATACAAGGCATAGCATAATCATGCTCACACCTTAATTTTCATCACAATGTCATACACCAATTTACATAACATAACATAACAACATATCATAGCAATTCAAAACTTATTAAATAAAACTTATACATTCACACATATAAGAAAATTCTCAAATCAATCAAAACAATAAAGTAACATTGAATTGAAATCCTTTTACTTTATTGATTTGGAAAGAAACCTTAATAGCTCATTACTCAAATTATAAACATTAAACCCACCTTATTTTCTTGCTTAATACTTGTTCAAAAAGCCTCTACTCTTGCTCCCTTTGTCCCTCTCTTACTTTCCTTCACAATGGAAAAATTCCCAAATCAATAGGAATTCAAATTGGATAACCCATAACACATAATCACAAAATTGATCTTAGAAAACTTAAACCCATACATTTCTTAAGCTATATAAACCAAAATCTCTCTAAAAGTCCAACAAATCAAACATACCCTTACCTTAATCTTTCCCCAAATGAAGAGTTTCTTGGCTTGTATGGAAGCTCTCATCATCCTCTTCCTTTTTCCTTCTTGAATCAACTTCAAAATCCATCTTGAAAGCTTAGTAAAATCAAAACCCTAACTTTTTCTTTCTTTCTTCTTTCTCTCCTCTCTCCATCGAACTCTCTCTCATTTCTTCCCTCATTTCTTTTTTCTTTCCTTCTAATTTTCGTGCTTGCTCCTTCTTTTAAAAGTCAAAACCCTTCTTATTACAATTATGCCATTAATGAGTGAACAATGTCCAAAATACCCTTACATGTAAGCCTTGTAACCTTAATGCTTAAGTGTTCTTCCCAAAAAGCCCTCATACATTCACAATCTTGCTATTTAATTCAACCAAACCATATCTTAAAATCCAACTAACATTAACATAATAATTTACTCCAAATAAAATAATTAATCTTGCAAAACCTCAAAATTATTTCAAATCATGTTTAACTCCTTCCAAAAATCAAGACCTTATTCTAATCATGCAATTGAAGGAATTTTGGTATCACTTCCTTCTAAAAAAAATGTTCTTCATTGTCTCACTTTTCTAATGACATCAAAATCATTCAATTTGGTTCCATAGTCTAAAATTTATACACCAACCATTTTCGGACTGTTCATATCCGAAACAATATTCTGTGCTCAACTTCCATACAAAAATTGATATTCCTAGAGACCGAACCAAAACTCAATTTCATCAGACAATTTGTAGCCTTATCTCTCTAGTTTAATCCAAATTAATAATCATCTCATTTGATTAACTAGAGCAAAATTTATGGCTAAAACACCGAAGCATACTCAATGAACATATACATTTTCTAGCTTTCAACTTCTAACATATCACATATAACCCATCTTGTGTCTAAATCATCTTTTCTACTTCATTTCAAGTTCAAGAATTTTCCATTTTTCTACACATGAATAATCGTCAAAAATTTCTCATTTAACAGTTCTAGCTTCCAAGAAAAGTTCGAGGTCCAACATGAATGGTGTTGTTGAAGTCACCCATAATTATCTAGGGGATAGTCTTGTTTGAGTGAATAGCTCTCAGGGCTTTCCACAGGCGATTGCTTCAACAGTTTAGATTAGCACCATATATTAAATCCAAATGAAATTTTGCACAAGTTTGGTTTAAGTTTACCTTTATGTGTATGAGATGGTCAAACATTATGATTGGGGAAGTCTGTACCTTGCTCTAATTAAAGCTAAAAGAATCCTCTCATTGTAGTGAAATTGGTGGTTAGACAAAAACTTCCCAATCCTTGATCACAAAATTCAATTGCTTGAGCTTATCAACTTTGATTATAGACTCCAATACACTAATTAACATTGGTTTTATTGAGTTAATCTAATCCATTAGTTTTTGTTACTTTGTAAGGCAGTTAATACCCCTCAAATTCTAATTTAATAGAGATATTAAAAGTTCATATGGCTCTCAGAGGCTTTAGGTCTTCCTTTCCTCACAGTTTTCTTCCCCTTAGCACTAATAAAGTCTTCCTCCAGTAATAAGGAGTTAGTTTCTCAATTTTAGTGGAGTTAGTCTTTCTAGGTTTTATGATTAGTAAGTCCATTTGGTGGGAGCTTATTACTATGTTGGGGCTCTTCTCTTTAAATTTATCGAGGATCCACTATCCTATATTGTAGTAAGGCCTATAGATAACCTCCTTTAGGAGATCATCATAGTCCTTTTCATTCTCCTCATAGGCCTCAAGGTAAGCTAATTCCTTATCCTTTGTAGCTTTATTTGGGTTGCTCCCTGTATTATTGCTTCTGTTATTTTCAGTTCCGATTAGCACCCAATAATCCCCCTTAATGAATCTCTTTACTGTAGACTGCTAGCATTGTTTTTATTGAGTTTGAGATGGTCTCTAGAGATAGGTAATCTTAATTGTATCTTACACTAGTGAGTTTTCATTTTCTAGTCTTAGGATTGGAATGATATCTTCGAAGTCATACTTCGTATCCAAAAATTATGCACATCCTTACATAGCGTACCCTTCTCCTTAATGATGTGTTCTCATCTATATAGATAGGCTTGCCTAGGAAACTTGTCATGTGGCTTAACCCAATTTCATATCAATATTTTGGGGAATATTATGAAGGTTAATCTAAACGGGTACCTAGTTTTCCTTAATACTTTCCATGTTTAGTCAGGAATTCTAGAATTGAAGGAATATAGGCACATTTCAGATGATCCAGGGACCCTTATTCAAATTTCTCTATGTAGTAACTTCTGTATTAAATGAGAATAAGAATAGATTGTCTTAATTCAACAATTACTGTTTTAGTCATGCATCCTTATAAAGTTTGGAGACCTAAGTGTAAACCCCAGCGTAAGCTAGTCTTTTCCTGAAAAAAACTCAAACAATATTGTTGACCAAACTTTTGCTCCTTGTTGAAGTACTTCAACGGGAGGACAATTATAAATGAGCCATTATTGGTTCTCAGAGGATTTTAGTGGAGCTTAAAGAAGGGAGTGTTTCCTACAACCTGTTTCTAACTTAGCTTAAGATTAAGGCTAAAAGCTGATTGGTTTGGTTTAGGTTCAAACTTACAATTTTTTAAGGCTAATAGAATAGAAGGTTGATCAGTGATGGGGCTATGGTTAGTAGAGGAGGCAGGGGTAAGAGGGTGAAAGTTATCCAATTTCTAGGTCTAGATAGGCTTTACGTTAAACATTTAGCTAGAAAAGATAAGAGACAAAAGGGTGTGGATGGAAATTAAAAACTATTCCTAATATGGTAACTAAAGAGAGCAAGAAAATAATGATAAGGGTGAAGGACTTAAGTACCCCTTCGTTAACCTAATAGAAAATATCTAGGGGAGCATTATTAGTAACTAATTTAATTTAGTAATTCAAATTTTGAAAAATTAAACTAAATTCTAAAATATTCCTAATAAAATTAAACCTTATGAAAATAATTTTCAAACAATTAACAAATGCTTTTCTAGATTTATCAGGAGTTTACTCTAATTTTATCTCAAATTTAAATAAAAGGAATGCTTAAAATTAAATTTAAAAATAGAAACAATAAGAGCATGTATCAGCTATTTTTCTTATGAATACATCTTTTTTCTACAACTTGTGGCTTAGTAAATGTTTTAGGTGTTAATGTGATGTCCTTTTATGGCTTCCCAAATTAGGGTTTTTCAATGTCACCACCTCTGCTTCCTTTATTATTTCTAGGTCTTGTCACTTGCTTCTCCTCCAGATGTTGCTTCCCTAGTCTTCTCGCTTCTCACTAGTGGTGTTTGTTCACCTTTACAATTGGCAATAGTGTTTCACCGGTAGCAATAAACGTCGTTAGTGGAAACATCATCATAGGCGCTAGTCACCAGCTCCACTTATGATGCTACTGGGATGAGGCTTTTTAGCCTTTTCCAACTCTAATTTACACAATAATCCTAGTATAAGAAAATACAATCTCAAACAAACATCCAAGTTTCCAAAAATTTCAATCTAACTATATCATAATCTAAGGGGATAAGAAATGGATGTTTTTCATATCACTACTATAGGAGTATGAAAAACTTTCATATCTAGGCCTTTCAAGAAACTCAATCTAAAAGGGCCCTGGATTATTGTGTTTCCTAAAACAATGGAGAGAGAAAAATTCTCCAAAACAATTATAAGCACAGGAAGGAGGCATATGACTAATTCTTCCATAAACAAAAAGACTAGATAGGGTACGTGCCTAATTTCTTGAAACATAGAATAATAAGGAGGCATACATATTTCGTCTTATAATTTCCAAATTTAAATAACCTAATTAATAATTAATATTAGGTATATCCATATATCATGCAACTTTTGCATCAATAAAATTTAAACCTTAATTTTATCAAATCAATAACAATCAAATAATTTTAATTAAGTTAAAAATGAAAAGAGATCTTGATACTTTTGTTGGAATACTGACCCATCCAATCATAAACATAGCAAAGAATTTTTTTACAAATTTTCAATTAATTCTCTATAATTGAATAACTTAAAAATGTAAATCATAAATAAGTAATTGAATCATCCTTTATTTGACTTTTTGCAAAAAAAATAAATTTTTTAAGGTGTTAACTACAAACTGTTCACGTGTCCAACCTTAAACAATATCTAAATAACAGAGAAAAACTCAATTTTTAAGAGAAAAAATAAATATTGCTAGATCCATTATGCCTTTATCCTATTTATAAACAAGACAAATGAGTTTCTTTCTTATTAATATTAATCTTCCTAATTATAATTAAAATCAAACTTTGATTAAAATATAATTTAATTTTAATAAAATTAAATATCTCATACTTGATTCTTGAAATTTTTTAAACTTCACAATAACTTTAACTTAATTTAAATTATTTTTCTTTTTTTAACTGCTTTTTTATATGTGACCCATTAGGTTATTAATATGTTGGCAATGATTATAAATTATAATTATAATTCTTAATTAAAATTAGATAAATTGGAGCTGCTTTTGATTTATTTATAATTATCTAATTAAATAATTTATAATCATATATCAAAATTAATATTTAACAACATGTCATGATCTCTTAAATATTTAAAATGTCAAAATGATTTGACTCAACTTGTTCATGCATGGTTATAATTTATAACTTAATTTTTTATTATCTAATATTTCATTTAGATATAGAAAAATAAAGATTTAGTATTTACTCTTCTAAATTCAATCATGCTTTTTCTTACTAATCAATAATTGATTTATAACTAATATAAAAAAAAAACATTTTCAAATCTCAATTCACTCTTACCAGAGAATTTTTAAAATTAATACTAATCAAGAACAATGAAACATCCCCCCTAATTACTTTAAAATGACGAATCTTTTGTTGACTTTATTCAAATATATTTATACAGTACATAATATATCCAAGTATTACCAATTTAGTTACCCTAAATAAAATATATCATAACTAGTACCCAAATATAGTGATTCCCACTTAAGATACTTTTGTATTCTCTATTTAACCATCATAATGAGAAAATCCACAGACACACATGTAATATTTTATTTGAGATCCTCGTAATCAGGTGATTTCAATGAACTTATTATTTGATAAATACTTATAATTTTGTTTTAGCATTTTTATACTTTAATTTATAAAATTGATTACTTTCTTCATAAGAAAGAAATATAACTGTGCTAGTTTTAACATTTCATCAATATCATGGCTTAGTAAAACAACAATTAGGAATAATACGTAAATGCAAATTAAATATCATAATTATGATCTCGTAATAATTTGAATTGAAAAGTAATTATTTCAAAAATTTTATCTTTAATATTAAAACATTAAAGATAATTAACAAAATTTACGAAGATAAAGAAAGCTTTTATTAATTAAAATAATAATGTCATATATAATCTTAAAGGAAAATATACTATATAATCTTAAGGACAATATAGTTTTGCATATCTATAGTAGTTACATGGGCATGAGTGGTGTTTTTAGAGATTTCAAAAGTAACTATATCGACGACTTTGGGATCCATCTCAGTTATGATGCAATTGTAGAAGCAGAACTTAGAGATTTATTAAGAGAAATAACTTTCACCCCTTTATTATTGAGACTGAAGCAAGATAAACATTTTGGTTGATTTTAGGAAAGAAGCCTCAGCAGAAGTAGCCTTGCAAGATGTTTAGTAGGTAAATTTACAACACTAATTTAGAAGAAATCTTTTTTTCTCGTTTTATGGAGTGTCTTTGATTTTTGTCACAATATGCTTGGAAATCTCCATTCCTAAATTCCCTTATATGTCATTTTTTGAATTTTTTTAGGTCGGCAATTTTGTAAGACAAAGTTGAACCAATCCTCAACCACTTACTACCCTCACAACTTATTTGACCTCTCACTACGTATTTTAATCCTTTTACCCTTAGATGTTCTCCCTTTCTAGAAACTTATCTCATACCTCTGGTTATCTTTCTATAACTGATACAATGCTCCATTATCTCTAGTTGAGGTTTAGCCCTGATGGAGCGCCTCTCAAAGGCCTTGAATGTTGAGAAGGAAGGCAGCTCCACTCTATTGCACTTGAACTTGGAAACTTTTCCTCAAATCCTATGAAAAACCTTAGCAAGCAAGGAAGTCGAATCTCCAGTTACAGTGTAAGTTAATGTGAATGTTAGCATTGCTCTGCCTAAATATCTAAATCAACTTGAAGGGGCTTGGAAGAACAGACCCAACATTTCATAGCACAAAGGTAAGTTGAAGCATTTTCAGAATGTGTTGAAAGATGGAATGCTAACACCTCCCATTTAACTTTTCAAAGCTGCCTCCATTGTTTGATCCTCAGCTTTAGTTAGATTTTTCTAAAATAAGAGGCCAGTATTTCTAGTAGTTCAAGCTTAAGCATTAGCCAGGTGGGACAAAAAATGTTTAGAGAAAACCATACTACGGGAAGATGGCTTATTCTTATTTAAATTCTCTATGGAAAGTAGTTTGAATGAGATAATTGAGCTTGGCCCTTGGCATATAAGGGGTCAATCAATGTTCACTCAAAAGTGGAAACCTGGCTTCAAGTGTAATCGAGGCAAAATTGAAATCTTTCCACTTTGGGTTAACTTCCACAATGTGCCTTTGGAGTTTTTGACAATAGAGGGGTTAAGCTACCTTGCTAGCTCACTTAGAAAACATATTTATATGGACTCTCAGACTACAAAATATGGAAAGGATATGTTATGTTAAAATTTGCATCGAAGTTAAGAGGGATGCTAAAATGTCGAAGATGTTACCTGTGCTCGAGCTTACTAAAGATGGTGAAATGAAAAGGTTTGATATTCCTTTTACCTATCCTCGGAAACCGAATTAAACAAGCAAAAAATGGATGCTAACAAGTAAGGTTTTTAGAACTGAAAGGCATGATGAATTGGTTGGCTCTAATTCACAAGAACACATTCAAAAGGCCTACGGTGAAAATTTGATAGAAATACTAGTAATGGCAATGGAGGATGAGGATAAATATGAAGATAACCTTGAGAATATAGAACCTCTATAGAAACATGTTATTAATGATCTGGAATATCAGGAACCAGTGTAGATGATTTGGAAAATCTCAATTCTGATAGACCCTTTCAAGGAAGGAACAAAAGTTGGAATTTAAAGACCAAGCTACCAAATCTAAAAGGAAATTTGTAAGGAGAAAAGGGAAAATAGACTTAAAGGGGATTTCCCCCTAAATGACAAACCTTGTTTGGAATGCTTGAGGAGCTTAACAATCCCCTTAAAAAAGCTATGGTTAGGGGAATCATCTTGGAAAAGAAAGCTTAGTTAGTAGGGTTACTCAAAACAAAAATAAAAGCATCTTAAATGCAACTGGTTACAAAATTTTTTACGGCAAATTTTCAGTCATGGTACCTTGAGAAAGTGATCAACACTTGCATCTAAAATGCCTTATGAATGAAATGAATGCAACTTTTGATGTCACTTTGGTATATGCTTCAAATTTTCAGTTTCAAAGGGAAATTTATGGCAAAATCTGCAGTCCATCAATGAAGTAATGTCTAATCCTTGGCTTACTATTTAAAGACTTTAACTGCATTCTTATAGATCAAGAAATAGAAAGGAGGAGGTATCATTTGGCAATTAGTAAAGAGCTTACCAACTTGTTCCGACAGGTGCTTATTACTGGTCTTAGATATGCAGGTAGACTATTTACATAGTCAAACAACCAACAGCGTGCAATGCTAATAAGAAGAAAACTAGATCGAGTAATGGTGAACCAAGCGTGGCTAGATGAATTCTCTACATCCATTGCTCATTTTGGAGACAACTTGTTCTCAGATCACACTTATATTCACATACAACACCTTACCTATAAAAGGATACATCAAGTGCTTTTTACGTTCTTTAATGGACTCATGGCTTCCTTGAGTTAGTTCAAACATTTTAAAATCGGATAGTGGAAGGTTACAAAGCTTATCAACTGATGCAAAAATCCGAAAGGTGAAACTAGCCCTCAAGATTTTGGTCAATACTCATACCAAAAAGTTGTTAAAGACCAAGCATAATCTTCAAGAGCCTCAGCCAAGAATGGTATAACCATTCCCACACCAATCAACTGAGACTATAGGAAATATAGAGACTTAAAGGTTACCAAGCGGCTTTGAAGTTGCAAAATTCTATCCTAAAACAAAAGGCTTAAATAAACTAGTTTAAAAGGGGGATTGAAACTCCTCATGCTTATCTTCTAGCAAGAAGGAACCAGAATAAGATCAATAAACTTCAGGATGAAATGGGAACCATAATTTTAGACTAGAATTCTTTATTACCGAAAACAACATCTCTACTATGTAGAGCTAAGGCTATGTACTATCAGACCTCTTCTGACCCCGTTTCATTGCGAGATTTCAGACTAGTGGTGATGATGATGATAATGAATTCTTTATTATAATTGACTAGAAGGAAGGTACAAAAACTCAATATGAAAAGATTTTTTGATAGCCCCCTAAAGCAAGAGCTTAAGGAGATTTTGAATGAGCCATTCACATACTAGGACATCAAAGGAACACTGTTTGAACTACATCCCTCAAAGTCACTAGCCTAGATGGATTTACTGCTTCATTTTTCTAGAGTACTTGGGAGATAATAAGTAACTTATTCTCCAAATCAGTGCTGGATTATTTGAATAAAATCCAAATGTTGAAACAGTTGAATCATACATACATTTGTCTCATTCCAAAGAAGTTGAACCCTTCCTCTCTAGTAGATTTCAAATCAATTTCCTGTTGCAATTTAATTTACAAAGTCATTGTTAAACTACTTGCAAACAGATTGAAAGAAGTGATCAATCCAGCACAGGAAGCATTTATAACCGGAAGATCACTATAGGATAATGTATTCCTTATAAAAGAGATGCTAAAAGATTATAACTCTGATAAAATATCAATAGTTGTCTTTGGAAAATTGATTTCTATAAGGCCTTTGACATAGTAAGGAGGAGTTTCATTCAATCATGTTTGGAAGCGCTTAACTTTCTAGCTCAGTTTATAGCTAGAATTATGATGTGCATCAGGTCCTCCTCTCTTAGTATTCTTGTTAATGGAGGTCTTACATTGTTTTTTAAATGTGTTAGGTGAATAAGATAATGGGATCCCCTATCCCCTTATCTATTTACCCTAGTAATGTAAGCGTTATCCAAAATGCTCACAAAACTAACGAGTTGTAATGTGAGATCAGCTACATCATAATTGCAATAACCTTAAGCTCACCCCCTAATGTTTGCAAATGATCTCATCTTATTAAGTAGTGTTTATGTGCGATCCTGTAACATTTTATTGGACATTCTACAAATTTTCTCTGATTAGTCAAGCCTGAAAATCAATATTGGAAAGAGCTGCTTGTTTGGTTCAAGAGATGTCAAAAATTTAGAAGAACTTAGTAGAATATCAGGTCTCCAAGTTCACTCCTTACCCTTCAACTACCTTGGTGTGCCAGTCTCATATGATAAGCCTAAATATTCAAATTGCATTCCTCTTATTGATAAGTACAAGGCTAAAATTAACATATGCTAAAATAGGTTTTTTCACTTGCTACAAGTGTAACATTAATCATTTTTGTTCTTACTAGTATGCATGTTCATTGGATAGGTCATATAATTTTGCCAAGGAGAGTAATCAAAGAACCTGAACATATAATCAAAGCATTCTATGGTCAGGGAAAGCATAAAACACAAAAGGGGCTAAAGTTAGATCAACAATTCCAAGAAGACATGGTGGTTTAGGGATTGTTTCTAACCTTTGCAAAATGTCTTTACTTGCAAAAGGATTTGGAGGCTATATTCAAATAAAAATGCCTTATAGATCAAATGGGTGCATGACATATATCTTAGAAATCAAAATTTTTGGCAGATGCCTATCACTGGAAAGTTTCATGGAGTTTCAATCATATGCTAAAGATGAGCAACAAGGTTTATCCTTGGTAAAAACATAGACTAGGAATGGGGAAAATATATGGATGTGGTTTGATAATTTCAATCCATTAGTGCAGAGAAGAGAGATTGCTTAGCTGAACAACAGAATACCCCAAAATCCAAGATGCTTCAGAGGCTTTAATTCTACACACCAATACTTTCCTTAAATTACACAAAGATGGTGCCACATCGATTGTAGACCCAAAAGGGTGTTTTCTAACAACTCCTACTATAAATTACTCCTAGGTAATAGAGAGAAAGTTCCCTTGTATGATCTATTATGGAAGAACTTCTTTAATCCTAAGGGGTCTATAATCACCTGGTTGGTTATCAAAAATAGGCTTTGGTCGGGTCGGTTATATTTGGGCCCGAGCCCAGTCACGAAGGCCAATCGGTCAGTCTCATACTCATCGTTTAATCCGGGCTTGATTCACACATTCATGGCCCATTAGCATAAGGAAATTTCCATGCAAACACGTATTTGCCTAAACCTAGCTGCAAAACCGTATATAAGGTATAATTCTCCCATAATTCAGGTATGC
>JANJEY010000005.1:57249392-57262787 GCA_024703695.1 Erythroxylum cataractarum
GGAATGTTTCGTTAGTCACGTGCACGTCGACGTATAGCCTTCTCCCGGCTGTCCGCTTGAGGCCACGAGATCTTGAGAAATTAGACTCGTTTTGTTCACGGTATAAACTTTGGTTTATCCGTTTTGTTCCACGAAACTCTCGAGTCATTTGTTATGCATTTCATGATTGATTTGTTAGGTATGATGCATAATAAATTGTTATGTTGGAAAACAGAAATTTCATGGCATATTCTTGTGATGAAAATAAGACTGTGAATAAATTGTTAAGTGTTGACTTGCTATATACTTGTGTATATGTATATATGCTTGATTGTGTGGCTCGTTGCCAATGGCTATAAATGTATAAGCCACTGAGCTTCGCAGCTCACCCTATTACCTCCCATTCCTCAGGTGTAGAACGAGAAGATCGTGATCCTTGCAAGGCATCGGAAACTCCCAGATAGTTAGAAGCTTTTGTACTAAGTTAGTGCTTTTGGCTAGTTTGCTAAGCATAGCAACATGGAGCATCTTCATGTATTTTGGATTTAAACTTTGTTATGTATGGTGCTATGTTAAGAATGCTTGTTCAATTTCTTCGAAGTGTAATGACATGAAGTTTCTCTTGTTTATGGGTGTGTGTAAACTCATAGTTAGATTGAATGTATATGCGATAGAACGTATGAGAATGTATGTGTGAATTGGAATTTGCATAGATGTTGGAAAGGGGTCCAAAAATTGGAGAGCTCGCCGCGGCAAGCCAATCCTTCGTCTCGGCTCAGCCCATGGGTGATCGCTGCGACGTGAGGCTGGTCGTTTGCTGCGGCGAACCCTTGCATAGAGGTACTCGCCGCGGCGAGCATCTTGTTGCCGCAGCGAGGCCTCCTCTTTCCACTGCTGTTTCCTTGATATTTTTGCATGTTTTCGTTTCTTCCTCCGCGCGCCCCTTACCCGGCGTCCCCGAGAGGTCACCTCGGGATGGGCACTGGGACCCGGGCCCAACACTGTCAAAGTTTCAATATCATTAATGATTTGTCTAATCAATAAGGTATTATGAAAGAATTTAGTGTCTTTATCCTTCTTTTTAATCTATTAAACTCTTGGGTTTTATTTCAATAGTGAATTTTATGCTTCAAGGGCTTCAATGTGGTTAGTTAGAGGCATCTTTTCCTTTAGATTAAATACCTCATTTTAAGATTTTGTTAGAGTTGTTCTTGACCTAATTTAAGAGAAGTTCTTGTATCTTAAAATCCACTTCACTATTATTGAATCTCAAGCTCTTCTTTTATGATGTTCAACTTCCTCTCATATTTAAATGCCTTAACCCCTTTAACGACACTATTAAAATCATTTAGATATTGCTTCCTCAAATATAGAGATCGTTACTAGATAATTCTAAAACCTGAATAAAGTCATTTTAACAACATTATTATAGAAAGGATATACCCTAATAAGTGATTGATATGAGAAAAGATTTTTTCTTAAAAGAGCTATGATAATGTTAAATGTTGATAATCAATTTGAATTGATAAGTGCTTTATCCAATTCCTCTTTAGGAGCTAGCTATTGTATTGCTTATTACACCAATTGTACTATTGGCCATTATAATGTAGGTTTGATAGTCAACTTTGTGTTATGCAATTTTTTATGTATTCATTGATGTGTCTTTTGAATCTTATGCCCATATATCTCATGTGAGGAAATAGTGCTACAGAAATCTCCTAAAACAAGCTAAACATTTGTAATGGTTTTTTTTCCATTGTTATAAAGCTCTATTAAATTTCTTTTCTATGATCAACGTGGTTGAAAGCATAGAAAAATGTGAAATTCATTTTTTAAGATGGAATTAGGGTTAATTTAAGGTGAATGAGTTGGTTTGTAAGGTAACTGTAATTAATTACCGTAGATTAGGGTTATAGGGAATCATAATGCTTCCATTGAAATGGTCTTGATGAATGTTTTTGAACTTCCAAATCTTATGTACAAACATAAGTCCTTCCTCAATTTTTTTTGGCTTTTTTCAGTCTCTAAAAACCAATTATAAAGGTTTTTAATAGATAAATGGTAACTTATTATTGCTGTTTAGAGGGATAATTAGAAACTCTTAAACTCTAAGCAATTATAGACAGTAAGTAGGAGATGACTGGTTGGCTAAAACCTTCTCTTTAGGTTCTTTTGTAGCTTTTTCTTGGTGGTGGCGGCAAAACTATCCTTGGAGAATAAAGCAAAGGAATTGATCAGGAATGAACTATGTATTAATAGTCAACAACTAGTAAGTAGGTAGATAATGAAGTTTCTAAAAATAATGAATTAACTTTGTCCACATTTAGCTTCCTTTACAAGCCATATTCTAATTGAAAAGAGAGGGAGATTGAGTTATGATGCCAACATTAAAGACTTAATGAACACTAATAATAAATAAGTTTGAGTGAGATGCAATTTTTGGTGAACAGATGCTGTTAATGTTACCTTCCTTTGAGATATGAGTGGTAGTGACCATATCCTTGCTTGAAGGCTCAATATGAGGTATGACCTTAACATTAGGTTGTTTTTGTTGATTCATTGCTTTTATAGTGTTGCTTTATTATTATTATTTTTATTATTAAAGATCTTAACTTAAGGATATTGATCTAACTCTTCTGTTAAATGCCTTATTGCTAATGATCTCCAGAGCTTTTCTTTACCTAATTTCACTATAATCTTGTATAGAACACTTTACTAGTAGGTCTTCATTGTTTCTGTTCAGGGTTGGAGGAGTGCTTCCATTAATAATGGAGTAAAATGTTAACCTCTGTTAAAATATTTATTATGCCCAAAATAAGTTCTAAAAAATACCAAGTCTATCCTACTCATAAGTATACCAAATATTTGTAGTTGATTACCCTGGATTGTCTCCCACGGAGGTGCAATTGGTCCACAAATTAACTTTGAATAAAAATAAAAACAAATACAATCCTAAACATTCTATCCCGATTTGTTGAGTGAAGGCTTTAAAGAAAATCACAAAATTAAATCGGGAAGTAAACTAATTTAACTGGAAGCAAAAATGAATCGATTAATTGAATTGGGAAACTCTTAAGAATTAATTTTACTAATTTAATCTCCTATACATGACTAAGGCGAAATAATTAGGTAGTAATTTTAATAAAATTAATAGTTGGGTTCTAAAATCAACTCGAGTAGTAAACTAAGTCTAACTTTCGTATTCGACAAGTTATTATTGAAATTAATTATGGAAACCTAACTACCAATTACCAATTAAGTTAATATATTTATAGTTCTTACCCTAAATGTCTATAGTTTCTCGTTCTATATTGAACTTCTTCTCTTGATCCTTCGTTTAATACCAAAATAATGCAAAGTTTAGTTATGCTATTACATCCATTTAGTTCAGAAACTATAGCAAACTTAAGACAATAACACAGTCCCTCAATCATATATATTTGACTAAAATAGCTACATTAATCCTTTAGAAAAAGAGATAAGCCATCATGGTAATAACAAGATTCATCATCTTCATATACTTCAATCCCATCTTTATCAGTATAAAAGAAGTACTGAAGCAACAAACAAAGTAGATAATGAAATGAGCTATTAAAAGTTACAGAGTATTAGTCGGTTAAGCTAATAGGGTAGTAAGTAAGTTAACAACAAAAAAGTAAAAAACAGAGAAATAAAGCAACAAATGAAGAACAGAGCAAACAAACAAAGATTTGATGAGGGAGTGGCAGTGGTCTTTTACACTCTCAAGCTTTCTACATTGTCTCTTGCCTTATGCTCATGCTTGGTTATCACCCAGATGATCGAATGCTCAAGTTGTTTCCACTCTTTGCTATTCTTCTTCTTCACCTCACCCAACTGGTCTCTGCTTTTTGTCATCTCTTCTCTGCTTTCTTTCTTTCTCTCTGTTTTTTTTCCTCGAATGAGTTTGTGGGGTGTGTTGCAAGTCTCAATTCAGCTCCTCATTTTTTTGCCTCATTCCTTTTCTATTTATAGCACACTATATGCTTAGTCACGTGGTGACATCTTAATTGCCACTTTTTTAACGCAAAATTTATGTTACTTTCATACAAAATTCACAAAAGCATTCTATTTAACTTTCATATAATATTCACGACCATTTTCACTCAATTTATTCAAATTTGGATTAAAAGCGCAAGAATTTGTAACCAAAATCAAGATATGAATGCAAGCAAAATCAATAGAAATTAGACACAACAATATCATCTTCATCTAATTTCATTATTTTAAATAGTTCCTGGTAAAACTTTTTTCGCGTCAATCTCAATGGAAACTCTAGTATATTCAAAACTCTTCATTATAACAATGACTTCATCCAAATATATACGTTAGCTAAGGGAGTTAGCTAGGCAGCTTAACAAGGAATACTGTTCTTAGTTTTTAAAAATGTTTGACTTGGTCTACTCCTCTTATCAATTAGTTAGCATTTGTATATTTTAAACTCAGTTGTTGAGGATTCTTAGGATTACTCTAGATATCATTTGTACTTGTATATAATCTGTAACTTATCAATACACAGATATAAGCTTCGATTATTCCAATCACTCAAACCTCTTTACAGCTTAACCTATTGTAGACCAGTATTCGAACGAAATATTGTGAAAGATATTCTAGATGGGAATATGTTTTAATCTTATCCTTTATAGATCTAGTATTGATATTCATTTTTTTAAAAATAAAATTAGTATTAATTTGTCAGGAGCCAACTTTTAATATAAGTTGCATATTGGCTTCGCATATGAACTTAAAGAAGAATAGGTCTTCTTCATTGATAAGAACACTCTCCAATTCAACTCTTTTCCAACTGTTTTGAGCCCACTTATTCACGAGAGAGTAAGCCACTCTCTTGTATACACCAAAAAAAAAAAATGATGCACTTCAAAACATATTGCATATATGACTTTCCTTCGAATGAAGTGGAAGGTATATGCGTTAGTTTGTTAAAAGGTGATTGATCTCTAAGACCTCGTGATGTTCTGAACGTCTAAAGTAGGTTTTGAAACTTGAGAACTAGGCATAAGAATAGAGGGTCCTGAACTAGGTTTAAAGTTTAGAGGATTGGTTATGGGAATAAAAGAATTTGAGTTCGAGGGAATGGATGTATGAGGAAAGACTTTTGATATTAAGAAAGGTTTAAGAGTAAAAAGGAGAAAAGAGAAGGAAGAAGATGAAGGTAGCAGTGACTGAGGCAAGCTACGTTATGGTAATCTAAGGGTTAAAGGAGAATAATGAACCATACTAAAAGAGGAAGAAGGATATTTAGAGACTGCAGAATTATGCAAATTTATATTATAAATGATAACAAACGGACACTACACTAGACATAATATATTTCTCTTATGAGGATTACTAAATAAGATAAGAAAATTTAGCGAATGTTGAAAAAATTTAAAACGTAAACAAGACAAAATACCAGTGTTGCCATGAAGTTAGAGAGAAGAGAGACTGTATGTTTATAAATTTGTGTGATAATATCTTTTTAAGTTATTATAGTTTTCAAGTAATAATAGTTCCAAATAATGTTATATAAATATTCTAATTTATATGAGAAATTCAAATTAAATTTGCAATTATTAAGTTAAAATTAAAAACAGTCCTAGAAGCAAATGAGGGATACCAAAATCAACTTTAGAAACAAAGAATGAATGGCGGTTACGAAAACCGACTTTTGAAACGAATGTTGTTTCTAAGTTGGTCCTATGGTATGCAATTTAAGGAGATACATCAGCAATTAAATTATATATTCGTCTGTCTAGAAACTATGTAATGTAACTTCCATCTTAAGATAGGCTATAAGAAAATTTGGATCGTTATTGCAAGACTTGATCTAACTGGCAATTACTTGATGGAAACCACACTTGTCCTATAATTAACAAATCAACAATCTCTTCCCACTTCTTATCCAATTTTCACCCCCAACAATCTAGAAAGTGACAACCTCAATCTACTTCTTCTTCATTATTGTCAACAAACAACAAACTCTTTCAAGTCTGCAAGTCCTCTTCCGATTTATACAAATAAGGGGTTAATAAAAAGGTCGCAATATTCTTTGCTGCATGTCCAAATCAGGCAAATCCCTCTTTGCTCCTCGTACATACTAATCGATCATTAGTTGTCTTTTTTCTTCTTTGCTTTCCTCTATGTCATCGAGGAGCGCTCTTGAGTCATGCGTAATTTTAACATCAGATGGCATGTCTTTGCATGGAAGAATCTTTAAACCAACACATGAAGCCATAAAAATGAATCATTCCAAGACAGTCTTTGTTTTGGTTCATCCATATTCGAAACTTGGTGGCTGCCAAGGTCTCATGCACGGAATGGCACTTAGGCTATCGATCAAAGGCTTCACTTCCATCACCTTTGACATGAGAGGTGTCGGAAGATCCACGGGCAGATCTTCATTCACTGGGTTTCCTGAAATACAGGATGTTGTTGCCGTTTGCACCTGGATCTCTCAGAACTTGCCTGCTCAGAAGATTTTGCTAGTGGGTTCCTCTGCAGGTATTCTTCTTCTTTGCATCATTCTTTCCCTACGTTGAATTCCTAGTATACTCTCAATTGTTAATGCAAAGTGCTTGATTTGGTTTCTTTGATTACAAACCGGCTTGTTGGGTACTCAAGTCCCTCTTGTTTATTTCTCCCTTTCTAGCTAAGCTTCCTTTTTTTACCTTCTGTTATCGCAGGAGCTGCAATAGCTGGTTCTGCAATTGATAAGATGTATAACATTATTGGGTATGTGGGTATGGCATGCCCGTTCGGTCTAGCAGCCTCTATTTTATTCTGGAGACATCATAGAGCTATCCTAGAATCTGCTAAGCCTAAACTCTTTATAATGGGCACTAGAGATGGTTTCACGAGTGTCAAACAACTTGAAAATAAGTTGCAGAATGCTGCTGGCCGTGTTGAGACCCATCTAATTGATGAAGTCGGGCACTTTGGAATGGAGGGACCTGCTTATGATGCTCAGATGGTGGATCTGATTCTGGGTTTCCTCGCATCACTGTAGAGATCTGCAGGTTATATAGCAATTATGCTCCTCGACAACCACGAGTTCCAAATGCCAACTTCGTCAAATCCTTAATGTGCAGGAGGGTGCAAGAGACTTTGTAGAACAAAGAATTTGTAATACTTCATATTAGGAGTGAGGAGGAACAATATTTAAAAAAAAGAGGTAATTAATCTTTTACTTAATTGCCAGTAACTGCAGTAAGATATACAATAATGAATGACCCAAAATACTTGTAAAAACAAGTCATCAGCTATAAAATTTCTGACACAAGCATTGCCCACAATTCGTGGATTATACAGCATGGATAGGGGTCAAGTATAGGTTATGTTACAAACGCCCCTTCTAGAAGACAAGTGAGAGCAGAACGATATGTGGCAAGATGAAGGACAGAGAAGTAACTATTTCCCTGGTTGATGCGATTAGATGCCATAATGTTTACACTTCTAGGTCATAACCATCTTTGCTTGAGCATCCCAGCATCAAAGATTAGTAAAAAACCATCCAAGTGATTTGCACTGTGTTAGAAATGGGTCCCTCTTTATGGAGGGACGTCATATTTGAATAAAATATTGCCGCACCGATTTCGGTGCCGCATTGTTTGAAAGACATGTAAGAAGACAACTGTCGAAGTGCCTATATAAGGCATTCCTTGTTTTAGAAAAACATACAAAAAAATAGAGAGAGAAAATCAAAGCAAATCAAATACTCTGAAGTTAGGAAATATATTCCTAAAAGGTTGATAAGTGAAAAATAGTGAGGTTAGTATTTTTAGATTGGGAAACACCTTGTGAGTCACTATTTTGGTTTTATCTCTGTATACCTACTATTTGTAATAGTGGAAGTTTTATTCTGAATTTTGTCCGTGAATGTAGCCCAAAGTTAAGGATGAACCACGTTAAAAATCTTGTGTCTATTTTGCTCATTTTATTTTTTCCTTTTCACAAAATACACTCACTGCGCCTAATAAGTGGTATTAAAGCTGTGCTTTCATTGAAGGTATTTTTTGAAAAGAAACACGTCATCGGGAAGACAAAATTATAACGAATTTTTTGACGTAATTCGTTCGAAAAGTTGATGTAAAACGGCAAAGGTGATGAATAGTACTTTTACGTTGTTTTAATAAATTTACAAGCTGAAGTAACTGGGTCTTGTGGTATTATTTGCGGTATTTTTCATAAGTTACTATTTACCGAATCCCGTGGCATTATTTCAATGGGGTTCGACAATACTATTCCGGTGAGTACTATTCACAAGTTACTATTTACTGGGTCCCATAGTTCCTATTCCAGTAGGATCCGACGACACTATTTCGACCCCGTGGTGAAAATTTAGAAGATATATTTTCTGCCAAATTTTGACTCCTGGTTTCATATTTGATGTCAGTTTTCTCAAATTTAGTTTAATGTGACAAATAGAGGTGAGGATGAGCAAAATGATCAATTTAAACGGTATTAACTATCGTATATGACGAACCAAGATGAAGGATCTCCTGATGATTACAAAGATGCATTTGCCGGTATTTTAGACAACTAAACCGGAGGAGATGTTCAACGAAGATTGGGAGTTTGAGCATGAACGAGCGTGTGGTTATATTCGACAATTTGTCAATGATAATGTGTACAATCATATTTGTAATGAGACTCATGCAAGAACGTTGTGGAATAAACTGGAGCAGTTGTATGCTTCAAAGACCGGCAGCAATAAATTATTTTATCTGACAAAATTGATGCAGGTAAAATACTAAGAGGGTACTTCTGTAGTTGATCATTTAAATAATATGGAAGGAATGGTTGATCAGTTATCAAAGATGGGCATAAAGTTTGACGATGAGGTGATTGATTTGATGTTGCTAGCTTCATTACCAGAGTCTTGGGAGACTTTGAAGGTATCTTTGACAAATACTGCATCAAATGGTGTATTAAATATGGAGTCTATTAAAAGCAGTATACTAAATGAAAAGATGAGACGTAAATCACAACATGAAGCCTCTTCATCACATTCAGATATTCTACTTACAGAAAATAGAGGAAGGAGTCAATCCAGAGGTCCAAAGTCCAAAGACAAGAGCAGAAGAAAGTCAAATAGTTATGCAAACGTGAAATGCCATTATTGCAAGAAGAAGGGCCATATCATGAAATTTTGCCAAAAGTTGAAGAAAGAAAAACGCAGAGATGTGAAGAAAGAAGAAAGCACTGATGATGAACAAGGTTACATTGTTGATCTATTTAACCTTGTTATTGATACAGAGATAGTCAGCCTAATGTTGCAAGAAACAAGTTAGATAGTTGAGAGTGGAGCTACTGTTCATGTTACATCTCACAGACAATTTTTTTGTCTTACATACCTAAGAATTATGGCATTGTTAAGATGACAAATGGAAATCTGTCAAATGTTGTTGGCAAAGGAGATATTTCTTTAGAAACAACGATTGGTTCAAGACTGTTGCTGAAAGATGTCAGGTACATTCCTGATATGTGTCAGAACTTGATTTCTTTAATAGGCTAGATGGTGAAGGTTTCTGAAATACTTTTGGAAACAAAAAATGGAAGCTTACTAAGGGCTCGTTAGTAGTGGTCAGAAGTCAGAAGCACTCAAGATTGTATATGATGCAGGCAAAGCTCTCCAGTGATATTGTCAATATAGTGGAGAATGATAATACAGTTGATTTGTGGCATAAAAGACTAGGCCACATTGGTGAGAAAGGGATTAGTTAGCTTGTAAAAAGGAATATGCTATCTGTTCTAAATCAGATACATCAGAAGAAATGTACAGATTGTCTAGCAGGGAAACAAAATAAGATTTCTTTCCAGAGTTCTTCTCCATCCAGAATGAAGAATGTTCTAGATCTGATTCACTCAGATTTGTGTGGACCATTGCCAAAGTCACTCAGTAATGCACAGTACTTTGTGACTTTTATTGATGATTATTCTAGAAAAACATGGGCCTATACTCTAAAGACTAAAGATCAAGTGCTAGATGTGTTCAAACAATTTCACGCCTCAGTTAAGAGACAATTTGGGAAGAAGCTGAAGTGCATTCGAATAGACAATGGCGGAGAGTACATCAGATTATTTGATGCTTATTGTAAAGAGCATGGTATTCGACATCAAATGACTCCACCAAAAACACCGCAACTGAATAGGTTAGCTAAGAGGATAAACAGGATTTTGATGGAAAAAGTCAGATGTCTACTTTCACATTCAAAGTTGCCTAAGGTATTTTGGGATGAAGCTTTACTTGCAGCTATTTATGCATTAAATCGTTCACCATGTGTTCCTCTCTAGTATGAAGTTCCAGAAAAGGTGTGGTCAGGAAAGGATGTTTCCTATTACCATTTACGGGTCTTTGGTTGCAAGGCCTTTGTCCGTATTCCTAAAGATGAAAGGAAAAAGCTTGATGTCAAAACACGACAGTGTGTATTCATTGGCTATGGTCAAGATCAATTTGGCTATAGGTTTTATGATCCGGTGCAGAAAAGACTTATCAGGAGTCGTGATGATATGTTTATTGAAGATCAAATTATTGAAGATATTAACAAGGCAAAGAAGGAAGTTTAAAGCTCTAAAGATGACTTAACAAGCTTTTAATTGAATCCTCCAACAGTGGTGCCTAGACAAGTTGGAGATGAAGTGTAGAATGATAAACTAGGAGTTGATGATGCAGATGCTCCCAATAAAGTTGAACCAGAGGATGATGATGGTGTTTACATTTAACCACCAGCACCTAAAGATTCTCTAGTCCCATTATGTAGATCTAGTAGAAATAGACAATCATCTACTAGATATCCAGTTAATCAGTATGTAATGCTTACTAATAGGGGATAACCAAAAACCTTTGATGAAACCATAAATGAAGAACATAAGAAGAAATGGAAAGAAGCCATCAAGATGAGATGAAATCCTTGCATGAGAATAAAACATTCAAGCTGGTGAGGCAAAAGAGCATTGAAGAATAAATGGGTGTTCAAAATCAAGCATAAAGAAAAAAAAACAACCATCCTAAATTAAAAACAAGATTAGTAGTCAAAGGATTCAGCCAAAAGAAGGGTATTGACTTTGCCGAGATATTTTCAACTGTGGTGAAAATAACATTCATACGTACAATACTAGGGCTAGCCGCAAGTTTTAATATGGAGGTTGAACAAATGGATGTCAAAAATGCCTTCCTACATGGGGATTTGGAAGAAGAGATATACATGGAGCAGCTAGAGCATTTTGTAAGAAAAAAGGAAACAAGACTATGTTTGTACAATAAATAAGAGTTTATATGGTCTAAAACAGGCACTAAGACAGTGGTATAAAAAGTTCGAGTCTGTTATAGGAGAGTAAGGCTACAAGAAGACTACTTCAGATCACTATGTATTTGTGAAGAAATTCTCTGATGATGATTTCATTATTTTATTACTCTATGTGGACGATATGTTGATTATTGGTAAAAATATTTCTAGAATTAACAATCTGAGGAAGCAACTGGATAAATCTTTTTCCATAAAAGACTTGGGATTAACAAAATAGATTCTTGACATGCAGATTATTAGAGACAGAATCACCAAGAAACTATGATTGCCATAAGAGAAGTACATTGATAAAGTACTTCAGAGATTCAAACTAGACAAAGCTAAAGTGGTTAGTTGTTTTGTTACTACTCACTTTAAATTGAGTTTTAGACAATTCCCTTTTACAGTTAAAGAGAAAAAAGAAATGTCCATAATTTTATATGCTTCAGTAGTTGGAAGTTTGATGTATGCCAAGGTTTGTACACAGCCAGATATTGCTTTTGCAGTTAGAGTTGTGAGTTATTTCCTTTCAAATTCTAAAAAGGAACATTGGACTGCAGTCAAGTAGATTCTCTAGTATCTTCGAGGGTCATCCAAAATATGTTTATATTTTGGAAGAGCAAAATCTGTGTTAGTTAGTTACACAAATGTAGATATGGGTGGAGATATTGACTCAAGAAAGTATACATCATGTTACTTGATTACTTTTACAGGGGAAGCTATGGAATGGCAATCAAAATTACAGAAGTATGTTGCATTTTCTACAATTGAAGTGGAGTTTATTACAACAATGAAAGCTTGTAAGGAGTTGCTATGGATGAATAAGTTCTTTAATGAACTTGGTATTAAACAAGAACAATATCAATTATTTTGTGAAAGTCAGAGCGCTAGTCGCCTTAGTAAGAATACCTCTTTTCACTCACAATCAAAACACATTGATGTGAGATATCACTAGATCATAGATGTGATAGAAAAGATCCATACTGATAAAAATAGATAAGACATGTTAACCAAGATTCTACCAAAAGGCAAGTTTGAGTATTGTCGATCAGTAGCATGTATAATAGAGTCCACCATGTAATTGGTCTGAGGGGGGATTTGAAAGATATGGGTCCCTCTCATATGGAGGGACACCAAGTTTTCAACAAATGTGGCACCGACTTCGATGCCACATTAGTTAAAAATGAAAAAAAACAACTGTTTTGCAACTGTCTCAGGTGGTGGAGTGCCTATATAAGGCACTCCTTACTTCATAAAAAAATCACAACAAACAAAGATAGAGAAAAACTAGAACAAAACAATGTTTTAAAGTTAGGAAATATTTTCTTAAAGGGTTGGTGAGTGACAAAATAGTGAGGTTAGTATTTTTAGGTTGAGAAATATCTTATGAGCCACTATTTTGATTTTATCTTTGTATACATACCATTTGTAAAGGTGGAAAAATTATTCTAAGTTTTGTTCGTGGACGTAGCCCAAAATTAAGGATAAACCACGTTAAATATTTGTATCCATTTTGCTTATTTTATTTTTCCTTTTCAAAAAATACACCTGCTATGCCCAACAAAAATTTCTCATAAACATGTTATAACTTGTGCTAATCCAGGATTGTTGTGAATTGTATAAAGAACTAATTTGAAAGAGAAAACCTTTCTCCTTTCTGTATACACACAAAATTCTTAACTTCATACTCCTACAAGCTTTTACAAAATGAATAATCTCACAATTTTCTTCCTTTTGTAAAAATAGGTTTATATACACAAAGAATTCTTAACTTCTAACTCCCTACAAGCTTGTATAAAAAGGGACAAACTCTTGGTAGAAAGTGTATTGCATACAATAGAAATTTAAAAAAATAAATCAAAATATAAACAAGTCTATTAGCTACTTCAAGATGGAGGGTGGACTAAATGAATCAGCCCTAACTTGGCAACTAGCCCCGTTCTCGGAGTCCAACCATTGAACCATACATGTTGGTGTAATCTAAATAAATCGTGAAGCTTAAAGTCTCATACTAATTCGATGTTCCTTTTTCCATAATACAATATATATATATATATATATATATATATATATATATGTAACAACAAGTCACTATCAAAAAATTCATATCAAA
>JANJEY010000005.1:57415093-57435471 GCA_024703695.1 Erythroxylum cataractarum
GATCTAGGTAAAGATTTCGAGGACGAAATTCTTTTAGGAGGGGAGAATTGTTGGGCCCCGAATTTTTTTATTTAATTAATTATTTATTGATTTATTTATTTATTCAATTACTTTAATTACTCTTTATTTTGCTTTAAGTGTTTTAATTGTATATACGTATACATATATATTTTTGTTGAGTCTTGGAATTAGCAAGTATGATTGGGAATTAGAATTTTTTTATTTGAATGAAGGGTTAGGATTAAGTTAGATTTATTGAAGTAGGCTTGGATGTGTAGAGCCATATGAGACAAAATAAGGGCATGTTAGGAAGAATGGGCTTTAGAGGTTAATGGGATAAGTAGAAGGAGGAAAGCCCAAAAGCATTGTAAGTTATAAGGAGAGCTAAAACTACGTAGTATTGGAGGAGAGCTTTAAGTTGAGAAATAAGCTAGGAGAAGAAGCAAGTGTCGTGAACCAAAAGAAGAGAAGCCAAAAACGTGAGCTAAGGAAGAGGGAGCTTTTGGCTAGGTGGAAGAGAGTCGTAAAAAGCTTGAAGGGAGAAAGAAAGAAGAGGAAAAAGAAGAGAAATCTACTTGTTGAAGGTTAGTTCCATCCTTGTTTATGTTAGTTTCAAGAATGGGACAAAATGGAAGTTAGGGTTTGTGTAGGGTTTGAAGAAAGGAAGAAGAGAAGGTGAAATCAAAGGAATTTTGGGATTTTTAAGTTAAGATTTTGGTTATTCTAGCATAGATGGCTTATGGGTAGGTTAGATTTAAAGTTTATTTTTATTCTTGCTTGATTTATGAATGCTATGTCTTTCTTTTAGAATATATTTATTAAATGGAGGGTGATTTAATTAAAGGAAATCAAGAAAACCCCACTCAAGACAAAGAGGAAGGGCAATCTTGAATTGGGATCCCGACGTTAGGTGGGTAACATTTTTATAGTTGTTCTGTAATGGGCAAATGCCCTATGTGTGTGATCATTGTTAAATTGTGTGTTTATTGAAAGTGTATTTCCTTTGATTTGGAAGAAAAGTATAAAACTATGATGATTCGATAGAATGAAAGAAGCATAAAATGCTATTGTTGTGTTTGAATATGTGAGCATGAATTGGTTATGATTGGGCAAGAGAGAACCCGTTTCGTTAGTCTCATGCACGATGACCCATAGCCTTCTCCCAGCTGCCCGCTTGAGGCCACGAGATCCTGAGAAATCGGACTCGTTGTGTTACTGTGTAAACCGTTGTGTTTAAGGAACTCTCGAGTCAATTGTGTGCATTTCATCATTTTGGTGTTTATGATGCATAATATGTGTTTAATTGATAGAAGATTTCATGTTATGCTTTATGTGATGATTTTGGTGAATTTATGATTTATGTGATGATGTTGAGTTATTTGTGCTTTATATGATAGATTGCTATTGTTTCATATTTCTTTTTATGTGTTGTATGGCTCATTACTCGATGGCTATAAACGTGTTAGCCACTAACCCGTGTTTTCTCACCCCATTGTCCCTCCTCAGGTGCAAATTCAAGTTGAACGCTGAACCTTGCAAGGCATCGGGCATAACTCCAAGACTTTAGACCTTTTTGTCTTAAGTTAGTAACTAGCTTTTGGAATAGCTTTATAAGCATATCGATCATTGAGCATCTCATATTTTGTATTTTGTACTTGATTCTTGATGGATATGTTGATATGTAACTAAAGCTATGCTTGAACTCTTGTATGATTGGAAAAGAGAATGAGAACTCTAGTAATCTCATCTTCATGTGTTTGTGTTGATTTGCGATCTGTGTGTGATCTGAAAAAGGAATGTGTATGAGTCTTTAATTGATGAGTTGCTATTGGGTTTTGTATTAGGATAGCTCGCTGGAAATTTGCAATGGTTTATGAGTTTTTGAAGTTGGGCACAGGTGCTATCAATTTCTGGGTTGATGTGCTCTTAGGGTTAACTTCAGGTGTGCTGTGCATTTAGGTAAATTTTTGGGTTGTTATAGGTCGAATGGGATCATTTAGTCTTATTGAGAATGGTAGGAGAGCTGTAGAACTTGTCCATGATGGATTATGAGCTATTTTAAGGTGTGTTAAAGAGGTAGATATGAGTTGTTAGAATTAAGTGTGGGTATTGTTTATATGGAAGATGTCAGACAGGAATTTGAGGCCATTTTTGACCCTTTTAGAGTTGGAAGTTGGGTCGGTGGTCCGCATGAAATTTGTAGGGCGTTCTCTTAGCTTTCCATAGAAACCAAGTTTATTAAATTTGGAGTCCTAGGTCAAAAGTTATAGTGTTTGCAAGTTCTGGTACTGTTTAGGAGGATCTAGTCGATCGATCTTGGAGTAAACTTTTGATTCCTTTAATGTCCGAGTTTGCCCTTGAGTCCTTCTTGAAAATTGTAGAGCTGTCTTTTAGCTTTCTAACGAAACAAACCGCGTCTGATTTGGAGCTCAGAGTCAAAAGTCATGAGGGTTTGAAGTCTGATAGGTCAGATCGCTGGGCAGGTCGCTCGGCCAGCGAGCGCCCAGCGCTCGGCCCACTGCCGAGCTCCCAGGTGGTCGGCACGTGAGCCCAAGCGCTCGCCCTTGGGCGAGCTCGCGCGTTTGGGGTCGGTTTTTGGCCGACCGACCTCTCTTCCTTCTTTTGGCCATAACTTTTTAGTCCGACCTCCGATTAAGCTGATTTTTGAAGCGTTGGACTCCTAAGAAAATTTTCTATCTTTTTATGCCTGATTGATCAGCATTGCTTTTAAATTGTAAAAAGTGGATTGAAACAAAGTGTGATGGTCGGTAGATAAAGTCTGAATATACTTCACTTATTTTGAAATATCTTGAACTATGGAGCTCTGATTGAGACGATTTTTGTTTTAAATTAAACTAGAGATCTAAACCTACAAGTTATATGAAGGTGCCGAGCTGTAATTTTACCTTTAAGACTTTAGAATTCTGACATGAAGTCGGATATAGCATTTTTGGTCTATTTTTTTTAAGACAATAGTTTGGCCATAACTTTTTCATTTCTAATCCGAATTGAGATATTTCAGTGGCGTTGGAATCGTTAGATTATGAGGAACAAATGTATTTAAGAAGCCAATCTGAAATTCCTATTGCAAGTCCCCAAAATTGTGGTCAGTATGTTGTCGGTTTTGGGTCTCCTATGCTTGTGTGTTTCCGAATGTTGGGCCTCGGAGATGGGGTCCAACACTTATTCTTTTAATTGTTGTTTGAGGTTATTATTTACAAAATAGTAATAGAATCCTCATCTTCAATTAGTATAATATTCAACTCAAATGCTTAAAAGGGGCTTTGCTATTCTGGATTAAATGTCCTATAAAAGATTTCATGGACTGAAAATGGTTTATGGAGGAAATTTGTACATACCACATTTATTCAATGAGTGAGTTTTCATTTGTTTGAAAATTGAAGATTCTTGTATCTAATCTAAAAATTAGGATCAATGAATCAAAAAGTGTCAAACTTTGTAATTTGTTTTCATTTTAGTGTCCAACTTTTAAAATTTTTAGTTAATTGTCCAATTTTTTTAAATAAGACAATTTACTTCAAAAGGTTGTTCTTTGTTAATATTTTACTTGATTGATGAAGTATGTAAAGATCTATATTTGGAAAGGCTACATGATAACTTTTTCTCTGTATGATTTTTTAGTATCAATTAAATAACCACATTTTGAATACATAGCCATCCAACTTATTCATCGTAAAAGGCTAAAAAATTATATTAACAAAAATGAAAAGCCATGTAACTTATTTAAATGTCATTCTTTGTATGCTTTGTCAATCATATCAATAAAATATTAACAATAAACAACTTTTTGAATTATTTTATCCAATTTTAAAAATTTTAAAATGTAATTGAAAATTTTAAAAATAAATCAAAAAATTCAAGAATCAAAAGTAAATTAAAAAATTCAAACTTTGTAATTCATAATCCCTAACATTTATGAAGTAATTTGCTTATAAGTTGGGAGATTTGAATTTTTTTAGTAATACGCTGAGAAAATTATTGTAAAAAATATTGAAATGATTTGTCGATAAAAAGCAAGTAATTATTTTAAAGAAAGTAGTTAAAACAATAATAACGAAAGTTGATTGTCATTTTAAATTAATGAAAACTAAGGAGATTATAAAGAAAACAAAGGAGAATGGTGAGCAATTAATGTTCAAGAAGAAAGATATCAATATGAAGGCGAAAGAGAAAAAAATAGTTGAAATATATGTTAATAAATATTGTAGCAGGATTTATGGTGCTTTTGATGGTTGTTATGTTCCATTATATTATGAAAATGACTTTAAATTGTAATGTTAATTTGTTCAAATTCAAGTTAAAATTAGTGTGTAATTGATACTTGTTATTGTTGAATTTAATGTAAGTGATGGAATCAAATTCATT
This sequence comes from Erythroxylum cataractarum, assembly GCA_024703695.1. Lineage (NCBI taxonomy): Eukaryota > Viridiplantae > Streptophyta > Magnoliopsida > Malpighiales > Erythroxylaceae > Erythroxylum > Erythroxylum cataractarum. The sequence goes on from JANJEY010000005.1 coordinate 57,419,480, forward strand.
CATTTCAAATGAAGCAAGTGGATGCATCAAAAGGACATCACTAAGTAATGCATTCTATAATTTATTAAAAGAAAATGATAGAGCTAAGCAATTTGATTTGACATAATATTACATATAAATACACATTGTTGAGATAAATTATATATGGCTTTAAATTCATATACAATTTGTTGCTAAAATATATTTAAAATAGAATTGTTTAAATGTGCCAAAAGTTATACCAAAAAATATATTTTCATCATATAAAAGTGAGTAGTTCATTGTATTATAAACATGCTTCAAATATAGCTTGTGTGCTTACAAGAATAATCTATGTTGTGAACTTTATTACAAATTGCCCAGATGAAAATACTAGTCAATTTGTGATGATGTATCTAGAATTATTACTATTAAAACTTCAATTACACAGGTTGAATTATACCAATTCATTTGCTTTTGTTTCATAGATTTCAAAACAAAAAGAAAAAAAGAATAACAATAAGATAGCACAATAACTTTAACAAAAAATTCTAAGAATGTTAAAGATGTTCATTAATTATGAAGAATGAAAATTAAAAGTTGTAAAATGCGTATAAAATAGTACAATAAGGTAGGCAAAGCAAGAAAAGGTAATGAAATATTTTAAAGTCAATTATAGCAATGTAGATATTTTAATAACATTAAGCCTTTTTTTTTTTGCATTTTCTTCAGTTAGGACCAAAATTGTCCTATTTTCCATATTTTTTATTTGCCACTTTATGACAATTTATTTAAATTTTTTACTTTATTTCAATTTTTTTTCATTCCATGTAAGTCTTCTTAGCTGGTGGGTTATTGGTTCCAACTTATTGGCTATAAAACTGCTAGGCTAAACATGTTCTTACACACTTAACAACTGGGTTTTCTTATAGCTATCATTTATAAATACCTCCAGCCTTTACTTAGAATGATGAATATTACTTATGATATTTTTACAAGGACATTCATACATCTCATTCTTTAAAATTACATGTTTATTCTCTATTAATCCTAACAATATGTTTTTTTTTTTCTCCTTTTGAAGCTTCATACACCTCATCTTTGTTCCAAATTATTCGCTATTACATTGCATTTGTTTTGTTCTTTCTAGTTTTTTAACAGCTGTTGGTGCAATGCTCGTCTTCCATCCATGTATAACCTATCTCCTATTTGTTTGCCTCTTTATCGCTACAATTCTATTGCTTCACGCATGCTCTAATTATTAGTCTATCTTTGACAAGCAAGAAATTCTTTGAACGTTTGCTCATATTATTATCAACTAATAGACATTTGGATTCAAATGATTTGTAAGATCTTGCCCATATCTCTTTTGGATATTTAAGCAAGGTTGTATTATATCCAGGTTTAATTTTATTAAGGCTCATTGAAGTCTTTTACATAAGCTATCCATCCAGAAGTTTGTAATTAATTTATTAAGTCTTTTTCGCTTAAATTCTTATACCAATTATGATAAATATGTCTAGCACACACATGGTGTGTTGGATTTGGTAAATCCGCCTCTATAACTTTGACCAATTCCTAACACAATTAAAAAAAATTAAGTTTAAAAGTAAGATTAAATTTAAATTAATGGACAATATCAAGAACAAGTTATCTTTTACTTTCCAGATATTATTGTAAGTCCTTCTCAACCCTTTAATTTCAAATCATATGCATGGAGATTCATAAACTAATTATATGAGATAGTGTTTTATACCTCTATAATAGCCTATGCTAAGAGATGCATCCCTTTATATCAACCCCTCCTAACTACACTAAGAAAATGATTTTGAAACTCTATCTTTAAGAGGTAGTCGTCTATCCTAAAAATTGGTCTTAAATTCATCCTAAAAGATTGTAAAAGCTATATTGATCTTCTATTGATTGTGTGTATTTAAACACAAAATAGATTACAAGAATAGAAAGAATCTCCACTATCTACTCCTATAATTAGGCAGCTAACGTACAGAATATATTTACAATCTAAATGAATTTACCAAGTCAACAATGCTATAAATCTGCTTTACTATTACGCCCCCTCAAGTTGGGGATATGATCAACAAGACCCAATTTTGATAGATTGCGCAGATAAGTGGCCCGTGGTAGAGGTTTTGTGAGAATATCTGCAACTTGATCTGCTAAATGTAAATGATGAACTTTGATAGTGCCATTTTGAACTTGTTCACGCACGAAATGGAAATCAATTGCAACATGTTTCATCCGACTGTGAAAAATTGGATTTACACAAATGTAAGTTGTACTCATATTGTCGCAAAGAACCGTGGGAACTATTGATAGTGGGAAGTGAAGTTCAAGCAGCAAGTTTTGAATCTAGTTAGTTTCAGATACAGCAGCTGCCACAACCCTATAGTCTGCTTCTGTAGATGAGCGAGACACCGCACGCTGCTTCTTAGAGGACCAAGAAATAGGGGTGCTGTCAAAATATACAACATATCCCGTTGTTGAGGTGCGGTCAAGAGGGTCCCCAGCCCAATTCGAGTCGGAGTATGAAAGTAATTGCTGATTTTGCTCTCTTGTAATGTGTATTCCCATTGCCGAAGACTGTTGGAGATAGCGTAAGACCCGTTTGGCTGCACGCCAGTGACTTTCACTTGGGTTGTGCATGAATTGCGATAATTTGCTAACTGCGAAGGTAATATCCGGTTGCGTAAACGACAAATAATGAAGCTTTCCAATTACTCGACGATATAATGAAGCATCGACGGTGTTAGTTGGAGAGCCAGGAGTGAAATCAGTTGTCGGACTCATGGGGGTAGGCACACCTTTACAATCAAGCATATTCAAATCCTCAAGCAAGTCCAGCACATACTTTTGTTGAGATAAGTACATCCCAGTTGAATCATATGAGACCTCTATGCCCATGAAATAATGTAGTATGCTAAGATCCTTGATCGAAATCGAGTGGAGAGTGCAGCAATAATATGTTGTACCCCTTGAATGTTATTTCCTGTGACAATAATATCATCAACGTATACAAGTACATAAGCAATTAATCCTGACTTGTTAAAAATAAAGAGAGACGAGTCGGACTTTGCTGTGACAAATCCATATTCCACAAGATAATTCTTGATAGCAGTGTACCAAGCTCAGGGGGCTTGTTTCAGTCCGGAAATGGCCTTGTGCAGTTTGCAAACATAAGAGGGATTCAAATCCGATTCGTAGCCAGGTGGTTGCCGCATATAGACTTCTTCATCGAGCTTACCTTATAAAGAGGCATTATTCACATCTAGTTGATGTATCGGCCATGAGAGATGTGTGGGAATTGTAAGAACGAGTCTGATGGTTACGGGTTTGACCACCGGACTAAATGTGGAATGATAATTAATTCCCAGCCACTGAGTGAACCCCTTTGCTACCAACCGTGCTTTATACCTGTCAATTGAACCATCAACATTATATTTGACACGAAATAACCATTTACAGTCTACAATATTCTTAGAAACATCGTATGGGACAAGGCTCCACGTATGATTTCGTATTATAGCATCATATTCCGCTTGCATTGCAAGCTACCAGTGGGTATGTTTTTGGGCATGTTTATATGTCCTGGGTGCAGATGTTGAAGATAGGGACGTCGTGACATGGAATTGTCTCGGTTTTAGGCTGTTCGTTTGGGACCTTGTGACCATGTGGTGTGTTGGTTTCAGTTGTGGTTGATCTTGGGTTATTTCTTGGCTAGGGGCGGCTATGGGTGACTGATCATGGGTGGGCAAGGCATGTAATTGAGGCAGATTATTTGTGGTTGGAGCAGGTAAGGAGCTGCTGCGTCGATGGTAAGTTTGAGTGTGTGGTTGAATCAAGCATGGGTGAGAGGGTATTGGCTGCTAAGTGTCACTTTGTTGGTGCGAGGTGGTGTTGGAAGGTGGTTCAAGAAGTGTACCTGTTTCGATCAACGACGCTGGTGAAGAAGAAGTAGTGGGCCGTTGCACCTGCAAATAGTTATGTAATTCAAAACAAGGCTGGATAGTGTTATCACTTGTTGTCAAAGATTCAGGTTCTAAATTTTCCCATGAAACACACGATAAATGTCCTTTGTACTGAAATTGAGGAGTTGCACAGGGAAATTCACTTTCATAAAATACAACATCCCGACTGATAAAAATTTTGGAGGTAGTGAAATCAAAACATTGATGCGAGTGATACTTTGTAGAGAATCCTAGGTATAAACATGGTTTGGATTTCGGATCAAGCTTGTTTTTGGCATATGGTTTCAGCCATAGGTAACAAAGACAGCCGAATGTCTTAATGGATTCTTTGAAGAGCACCTCATATGGACTACGGTTTTCTAAGATCTGAGTGGGTAACTTGTTTATAAGGTATGTTGCGTGTTGACAAGCAAAGGACCAAAATTGAGAAGGCATGGAGGCTTGGTGCAGGATAGTTTTAGCCGTTTCTATGATGTGTCGGTGTCTCCGTTCAACTACGACTACTCTTTGTGGTGTATAAGGGGGGAGACGAGGTGTTCAATACCATGGTGATTTAAATAGGCATCAAGGCTTTGATATTCACCGCCACCATCAATATAAAGAGTCAAAATTTTTGTTTCAAAGTGAAGTTCAAGTAAGGGATGTAGTTGTTGAAAAATGGTTAAAACTTCATCTTTTGTTTTGAGAGTATAAAGCCACATGTATTTGGAGAAGTGATCGACAAATAAGACATAATAGTGTTTGTTATCAATCGACAAAACTGGGGAAGGACCCCAATGATCACTGTATACGATTTGCAAAGGAAATTTTGATTGCAAAGTGTTTTTAGAAAATGGTAACCTGTGCATTTTATTTGAATTGCATGAATTACAAACAGAAATTTTTGAATTGGTTTTTGGAATTGAAAATTGAGTGAAAACTTGATTTAAAACTTGGTGATTGGGATGACCCAACCGCCGATGCCACAGGTCACTTGAGACAGCCACACGACAGTTTGGAAAATCAGTAAAATTTGTCGGTGGCCATTGATACAGCCGTCCACTACTTTCCCCTCGAACCAGCGGTGCCCCCGTTGTCAGATCCTTCATAACATAGGAAAAAGGATAAAATTCAATGTATTTGTTATTATCACGACAGAATTGGGAAACTGAAATAAGATTATTTGTAATGGAAGGGGAGCATAAGGTATTATTCAAGGTAAAATGGCAATTAGATGCTTTCAAATCAATGTTACCAGTGTGGCAAATCGGAATTGTGTCACCATTTCCCATAATGATGCCTTCCGAGCCAATGTAATCCTGTAAGGTTGTAAATTGTTGAGCATCCGAGACAATATGATGGGTTTCTCCAGTGTCAATTATCCAAGGATCTTGGTGTTGGGGCGCGTATCCAGCATAATGAGCCCGAGCTTGCATGTGATCATGCGATTGGCTGCGGCACACACGTGTCGAGTGCCCAGATCTCTCACACAGTTGACAGCGAAGGCTCGAGCCATTATTTGGAGTTTGCTGCATGTTTTTTCTTCTAGGCCGCCCTTGTTGATTGCGCCACTGCTGATTGTTGGGGGCTTGATTGTTACCATAGCGCCGATATTGATTGTTGGAATAGCCATTGCGATTGGTTCTCGAGGGCAGATGGTGAGCAACGACAGCAGTAATGGGCTATGCAGGGAGTTTGCGTGATTCCTCATGCTTCAGAAAGAGCTCTTGATCCACAAGCTTCTTATATAACTCCTCATAGGTGATAGTGGAGTCCCGAGATCGAATAGCAGTAGAGATTTCACGAAACTCAGTGCCAAGACCACTGAGAATCTTAACAATCAATTCATCATTTGATATCGGTGCACCAGTAGTGGCCAATTCGTCTGCAACTGAGCGGATGTCGCGAAGATACATGACCACAGATTGTGAGTCTTTGTGAAGGCGAGCTAACTGATCGCGAAGACTGAAGATTCGAGTCTGAGACTTATTGGCAAAGGCAGTGTGCAAAGTTTTCCAAGTCGAGTGAGCAGTGGTGGCGTTGGCAACCAAGGAAGCAAGGGTATGATCAACGGAAGCCATGACAACATTTTGGATCAATTGATCCTGTCGGAACCATGTTTGATAAGCAGGGTTGGGTATGGTGTTATTGTTTTCGATGATGGTTTTAGTCGGGGCTTGGGAGGAACCATCAAGATGGTCGAATAGGTCATGGCCATTCATCAACATGGAGATTTGAGCTTTCCATGTTGCGAAGTTTTGAGAGCCGGTGAGTTTGATAGGAAGCTGCGTGACTGGATTGAATTGAACAATTGTGGTGATGGTTGCATTGTCGACATTGAAGATGGCAATGTTGCGAGCCATTGATTAGGGAGGGGACGGATGTTTGGGAGGAAAAAAACTCTTGAGAGTTTTAGGCTCTCATACCATAAAAGATTGTAAAAGCTATATTGATCTTCTATTGATTGTGAGTATTTAAACACAAAACAGATTACAAGAATAGAAAGAATCTCCACTATCTACTCCTATAATTAGGAAGCTAACATATAGAATATATTTACAATCTAAATGAATTTACCAAGTCAACAATGCTGTAAATATGCTTTACTATTACATCCATCATTTTTTCATGACTTAAAAGAAAATGTCTAACCTTTTAAACTATAATAAAGAAAATTAAATATGAAATAAAATTTAGTATTTCATTACATAAAATGTAATTTTGATTACCCGTAGCAAAGAAGTTTATTAATTACTTGACGACTATAATTCCACTATAGATCCAAAATCTTTGACTCTATATTCATAGACATATCCATGTGACTTGGAATGTTCATTAATAAAATTTATTTCCTCCTTTCTTAGTCTACTTTTCACTACTCTACATGTGCCTAAGTTAAAAAATATTTTTTATCTTCTCTTTACATTATTCAACCATTTTTTGTAAATATACTAGGCTTTTCAAGAATCTATCCCTAAAATTAGTTATGAAGAACTTAGTAGAAAATAGTGTTATTTATTAGTTGTAAAATAACTATGATGAGGTTTGTATGTCTTCACTTTGACATACTTACCATTCTTTTCATATCCATCATACAACTGTCACTGGCATGCCTTAATTCGACCAACCATAATCCTATTGTTTTCACTCTTCTTCCACTTTACATTCAATCGAGTTAGCACTATATAATTCACAATAACTTCTTTAAACTCTTGTACATTTGCAAATTCTATGCTCAATATCAACTTTGGTACTAAAATAGTTGGCTTTTGCCTAATACTTGTAATTTGTACTCATGATAGTTCACTAGGCTCCTCTTAAATTTGATATTCATCATTGCTAATAAAACTGCCACTATTAGTGGAATTAATTTTATTTGATTGGTAGTCATATGGAATATATACATAAAATTCAGTTTGTGTATGGTCAAGATCTACATTTGCAACTTTAGGAACTAAATCATTACGATATTTATATGCAATGTCTGCATTATTGAATCTTTCACTTTTGTTAACTAACTCCACCCTAATACCATTACTTCCTTCTTCATTATAATTATCTCCATCATATTCACCCTCTTTTTGAAAAATCTTTTAGAATGTCTCTCTTTCTCCCTAGTAAACTCATCTCCTCCAGTTATAAGCAATATGTCATATGTAATGTGGCTAACTTATATGTAAAATACACATAAGCTATTCCATAGATTTTTATCAAATTGAAGAGTCTATTATAACCTGAATTTGATATAATAGTTATTAAAGACTCACTAAATTTGGAATATGGTACTTTATAGTGTGCTTTTCAACTTGTACGTACCCTAGAACTTTCTACATCTCATATATTTATTTATAAATCATATAATTAAAGTTGACTTTGGCAAAGATAGTTATTTCTCCACCCATATAAGTTAACTCAATTTCTAGTTTGAACTTTTAATAATAATAGAAGAGTTGTACCTCCATATTAAGCCATTGCAATCATACTTATAATGATTAGATAACAATGCATGAACATTAAACAATATAAAATAGACAAAGTTCCATATATATAATAAGTCACAATGTGTTGTATTAGGTCACCAAATATATATATGTACATATGTATGTATGTATGTATGTATTTATTTATTTATTTATTTATGTATATATAACCTTAATGTAAATATTAACAAATAAGACACATAGTAACTTTACAAACAGAAGTTAAGAACAATACATGTTGCTCATTATAATATGTCTAATAGTTACCTAACTAATTTAAGGCAAGCATACATAAATTCAAAATGGAAAGAAAAGCAACTTCAGGTGACTAGTTTTCAAATTAAAAATTCTTACAAGGAAGGGAAGTTATAACCACCAAGCTCCACTAGAAACCTATATAGACACTGATTGCAACTTGCTGATTTAATTGATTAATTTACTATTATTGTGAGATTTATCTCACTAACTTTTACATTTCAATTATCACTATAAAAATGATTAAAAACAATGAAATAACTTACGGAATATTTATCAATAAACTAGTCAATGCAAAATTCCAACAAAATTGACATCACTAACTACAACTATCATTATCATATTTTTTTCTCATTTCACGTAATAAATATTTTAGTTATATAGGATGATATAATTATTGTTAAATTCTATTTCTTTTACTAGTTGAAATATTTAAAATTGTAATATATATATTGGAAATATTTAGGAGCAATTAATTTCCTTTACTACCAGTACAAAACAGTGTAGCTAATGTAACACAAACTAACATCGTTTTATGTATGAATCTAAAATAAAAGTTATAAAGATGTCAAAATTAATATATCTTTAAGATAGTAGAAGATTTGTGAAATAATTAAACTATAAACTATGTAATGATAAAATGGCTAAAGTAAGAAATTAGGAGGACTTTGTTTGAACCAATCTAATTGAAGTCAAAATAAAGTTTAGAAAAAAATGAAAATCAACAAGATGACCTATTGTCAATCATGGAATATAATAATCAAAGCTTACACAGTAGATGATGATCATGAACCAGATGTTTTAATCAATATTTTTAAAACAAATTTATTTACTAATCATCATTAACGTGTTAGCTTAACCATTATGGGCGTAATACCATAATACTATAAGTAAGGCTTATGAAATGGTCAAATCTTTCAATAATTCTACATTCAAGTTTTATTATTCTTTCAATATCAAAACTCAAATTGTTTAGTATAACAATCAACATAATTATTAAATTAAATTCTTTATAAACTCAAAGAGATTTGGCCTTTATTTAATCTTATGACATCGTGAATTGGTAAAAGAGTAAATTTGAATTCAAAAGTTTTAACAAAAATGGTAGTGTTAAAATTTTCTAATATTAAAATTTTGTTATAGAGCAAGATTTTATAGAAAAATTTTGCCTAGATTGTTATAATTTGGAGTTACAATGTAGGAAAAATGGAATAGAAAAAGTTGTTACATTGCCTATATTATAACCCTAAATTGCATCCCTAGATTATTACTCCAAATCGCAAAACTTTTGCACCTATCAGAAAAGACTATAAAATTGTAAAAATATTATAACATCCCTCATAATTCAACCTCTCTCTTTACTCTCAGCCTTTTTCATCTTTCTTGTTCTTAATTCTCCAAGCTAGTTTATGGTTAATGTTGAATGATTTACTTGGAGTTCTATAGTCAATTTTATTGTAGATTTTGTCAAATTTCTGTCATCAACCTACATAGATTTGGCTTCTCCTTTTTGTCCTTGAATATTTTATAGCACATATAATCAATTTATTGAAAGCATGGGATAATAAGAGGGGCATTGTTAGTACGATTCTTTTGCTAACTGCACATAGTGGAACTCACAAAAAATAGGAAAAATGCACAGTTTTCCAAATTTAATGCAACCTAAATAGGAATCTCTGTCAATTTAAGGTTAAAACAAAACATTTTTATAATGTTGTGATTCTTTTTGAATGCTACCAAATGTATAGGTCCAAGTTAAATTTTTGTGTAAATATCTGAATTATTCCTTTTTCATAACAAAATTTTATATTGATAGAAACATCATGATAAAGCTAACTAATTGAATAAAAGTAATTGAAAAATTAAAATTTTATTGATTATGTGGGTTATGAGTTCAAGATAAAACATATTTTAACTAATGTTTATAAATCTTAGTTTGGTACAAAATCTATGGTTGATTTTAGAGATCACATTATATTTGAAAAAAAAGATACAATTTTTATAAAAAGACAACAAACAAAGAAATGGACAATAAATAAGGCACCAATTAAATAATGAAGGAATGATTTTTAGTCACTAGATGTTTTTAAACCTTTTCTCATAAACTACTAACGGCTCTACACAATATTTTTTGTTTCTCTTTGACACTGTTAACAACAACATATGGATTGCCTCCCAATACAACATGCGAGATTGTTTCCTAATAGAGGACAACAATAACAACAAAAATATCCTAATAAAAGTCTTGCTGATGTACAAGATCTAGAAACATTTAAAAATACACACTCTTATCCTTAACTAGAAAATAGATTGTTTTCAATAGTTACACATGAAAAAAATATATAATAAAAATTTAAATACACATATTAAAATAATAATAATTAAAATTAATAAAATAAACAATATACATAAAAATAATAATAACAATAAAATAACTAAATAAAAATAAATAACTATGCACAAATAAAAATAAAAAGTAATAAATAAATAATAAAATAAATATATAACAAGATAAAAATAAAAAATAAAAAAGTAAATAAATACATAAACAAGAAAGAAGACAAGTAAATAAATAAAATAAACAAGCTATTATAAGGAAATGGTTAGGCGAAGTAAGGAAATGCTTAGGTTAAATAGCTAAGAGGAATGTACAATATATTAAATGTTTATACTAAAAACAAGATATAAAACTTGAAGAAAAATGTTTAAAATACTTATGAAAAAGAGAAGGACATCTTTAAGTGAGATCTATTATTCGTATCCTAATACGTCAAAGTTTTCTATTGAAGGCCACATTCTTAGTAAGTTCTAGCAGAGCCATATTGATATATGCATATTTAACTATAATTTTGAGCCTATATTTAATGTGTTTTTCTTGTTATTTTATAGTTTTTTAATATATTTAGTACTTAATTTGCTTCAAATGTGTTTGTAGGTGATAATTTCCTTCTTGGACTAAAAGGAAAAGAATTCAGATGAAATTGTGGCACAAAATAAAGATTTGAAGCAGCTTGAAGATACACAACCATGTATGTGCCTATGTAAGTCTCTGTGAATGTGGAATGTCTCAATTTTAGGTTTTTCTGGAGCTACACGATCACCTATATAGCCATGTAAGTCACAGTTTATATCCCAAAAATCCTAATTTTTACTATAAAATGATGTGAGTGAAAACAAAAAGAAGAGAGTTGAATTTTGAAGAGTTTTTAGGTTGTAAGCAACATTCAAAGGCAACGATTTTGATCAAAGATGAGGAATGCATGAAGTTAACATCAAAAGATCTAATAAAAAGCTACATCAAATCCAAACTTACAAGAAGATTCAATAGAAGAGAAAAGGAGATTTATAATTATGATTGCTTTGTTTTCTATTAGTTTCTTTGTTTGTTTATCTTTGATTTATTTCTAATAGTGGAAGTCACAAATCGATAAAGCAATCGTAGGAGTTTTAATACAAATATTTATGTGAATCAACTGATGGATTAGTTGTTACTAGAGTCAAGAGAGTTATTAGTATAAGATATAAATTTCCAAGGTCCAATAATCAATAATATGATTGCATAATAAAAGGTTAATAATATTTAAAGATTAATAGGGGGATTCATAACCTAAACACTACTATCTGATATTGATTTTTTGTATATTTAACTTATCCTGAGATCATAGTTATTTAATCTTAATTTAGTTAGTTAGTTTAGTTTATTTTAAATTAAAACCAAAAATCTATTTTTTAGGCTAGATAATAAAAAAGATAATTACTAGTATTTACAGTCTTCATAGGATCGACCTATTCTTGCCTGTGCTAATACCGTGCACCTATGGTAATTAAATATTAAACAAATATGAGTCAATCAAGTTCTTGGCACCGTTGTCGGGGATTGTAATATTAGGAAAACCTACATTATGTTAATCTAACCATTTTTTGTGTTTTATTTTGTTTTATTTTTATTGTATCTTATTGTATTCTTGGCTTATTCATTTAATTATCTTTTAAACTTCTCTACTTTGACTTTAAGTTTATGACTTACTGTTAGGATTTGAGAATCTTCACTATAGCCACCACTTATAATGGAAAGATGGAGTGGACAATATTCTCGTAGGAGTTATGATATGCCATCGTATAAGGTAACAACACCATTTTCTAAAGAAAATTATGGTGATATATTTTTGGAGGCTCAATCGATATCTATGCTATACTGCGAAATTTATGGGAGTAAACATTACAATCATGAATTTTAGACACCAAATTATATGTGGAAGCAACTAATCATGCATAATTAACTTTAGATTATACCATACAAGAATACTTATCATTCAGAGTGGAGCAACCTTTACAATTATAAATGAAATGACTATGCTCCAACTCAATACTCATAACAATAGAGGCAAGCAAAAAGTATTATAGGTAAAATAATGGAATGCCTTACTTAAAGTTTAGTTTGCTAATGTGAATTCGAAGAGAGATTTTATTCAATTGGATATATCAAGCATAAGACCTTGTACTATCTACACTTACTAATGTCTTATAATGAAGAAGAGAGGAAGGTCAATTTCGTGAATGAAGTTACATATCAAGAAGGCGAGGAGGTAACTATTATTTTAGGTGAGGATGATGAATAGATGATAAAGGTAGCAGGTGAAGTAGTAGAAGAAGAAGCCTCTTTCCAAGAAGAGGAAATAGAGAAGTTGCAAGAGATAATTTAAGAAAAACAAGAGCTAGAAACCTTTCTTTAGGAAGAAGAAGAAGAAGAAGAAGAGTGGACAAAGCTGATTGAGGAAGGACTAGTAGAGGAAACAAATAAGGAAACTACTGATGAGTCATTGGTAGTAACCTTAAGTATGAAGGATTCCACTTCCTCCAAGACAAACTACATATGTCGACTAACAATTTAGGGAGTTTTGTTATCCCTAATTTTATTTTTCATTAAAAGGAGCTTTAATGCAACACTTAGGAGTTATTAATTTAATAAATTATGCTTTTCTTATATATTGTAACATGTGGCTTATTTAAAGGCTACAAAATCTCTATGTGGAGAAACAAGAGGAAGTAAGAAACTGATCATAGATCTTAGACGACAGTAAAGTGTAGGATATGTCGAATTAAAGAGGTTAAACAAGAGTTGCATAGGAAGTAAACCATGAATTAGTTTAGGTTTTATTTTTAATATCTATTTTATTTTGTTTCTATGTTGATGTGAGAATAGGATTTCATTGAGTTTTGATGTGTTTTAGGTTAACACATTAAGCATCCTGAAGAGATTATGCATAATCACTATGTTAGGGTATGTGTATTAATGTTTTGTAACTTTGAGTGCAAAATTTTTAAGTTTGCTCAATGATTTTTTATGTTCCACACATTTACAAAGAGTTATATGCTCATTTGACATGCCTAAGTAGACTTACATTGTTAGTCACACACTTGTGTAACAGACTGTGTAAGTCTATGATGGATTATAAATAGTCTTTGGGATTTTGAAGAGTATTTTGTTTCTTTATTGTTATTTTTATTTTCTTTTATCTTTTTATCCATTTTTACTTATATTTTGCAAATATTTTTGTAACTAATATCGGACTAAATCCACATCAATATAATAATTCTGATAATCTTATTACTCAGGGAAGTATCGAATTTCTTACACTTTCTTTTACTTTCTATTTTGATGTGATTATATTATGTACATTGGAGACAATGTACAAATTTAAGTATGGGGAAAGGGATTACAATCTTCTTAAGCTTATTATAATCTTTGTTATTAGATTTTATTAACTGATGTCTTGAATTATATGAAACATGTCCACTAATAATTTATTTCATTATTAAATATTGATTTGAATTAGTATGTAAAAAAGATGATAGTTAGAATAAACTTGATTTTATATAATTCATATTATTAGTAATCATTTAAATAGTCAATCTAAATGAAAATTACATATTATTTGCACATATAAGACCATCTTTTTGTGAGCTTTTGAGCCTTAAAAGCAAAATTCATAAATTTTTAACTTTTTTAATTCTTTCATATGTGTTATCATGTATAGTTGAGTAATTCTAGAATTTGCTTTCATCATACATATTGAGATCATATTTTGTTAAATTAGAAGCATTGAAGTGATAAAGGCAATTAGATTCAACACTTGTTTAAGCTTATTTCTTTGATAATTATCTTACCATGTTTTATCATTAGGAATAACCAATTTTGAGCTTTAGCCTTTTTCATTGGTTATAACCACATTATTATTCTTTATCCTTTTTTTAAAGCCTTTTTATTATTTTGAACCCTAAAGGTTATTTACATTACTTGAATGTTTGAAACATGAAATTTTGAAATGTCTAATATCTCTTTAGTTGTGGTATAAGATGAATGCTAGAAAACTAATACATAAATATATATATAAAGAGTGCTAATGAATGTATAATTGACGGACTTGTATATTATTAACAACTTTCTTATGAAAAACTTTCTTGTAACGTTTTCCTTTGTAAATTTCCTTCAATTTTATCACATTTTTAATCCCAGTCATACAATACCTAAGCCCCATTACTGTTGAGCCCTGTTTTTGGAGCCCAACTATCTGGAGTCCTAAAGCATGAGAGGTCGAGTTATGTCAATGTACCCTCAATTGCCATCATCGGTTCATCATCATTCTCTCATAACATCTCAAGCCACAAAGACGAACCCACACAATGGAATCATAATAATCACAATTGACTTCTTTAAAATTTTAGCTCTTAGTCTCTAGTTTATTTTGGCGCAAGAACTAACTCAATCAGAGTTCTATAGATGAAGATATGTTTGAGAATGCGAAGTGTGTTCATAACCCTGTCATGCTCTTCCAACCGATCCCTCATTTCCTTCCATCATTCTTTCTGAATCCAACACCAATGGCTATAAATTTTTGTGGAAAGGTAGAAAAATGTGTTGGGAATCCAATGCTTCAAGAATCGCTTCATTTGGAGGTCGGGTTATGATGTTATGGCCAAAAGAATCAACTATACTCATGTTCTCAATCACGTTGTACCTATGTTGGGACAATTGACATAACTTTCACTAGAGATGTCGGATTAAGATTTCCTTTAGACGGTTTCGAACAAGAATTTTATATCTACAACTTTCATGAAGAACTCAAAGTGAGATTTTGTAACTAGGAGGGTCAAAACACGGGCCATGTGAACCTATATGGGAAGGCCGTGTAACTTTCGGGTGTGATTGTGATTCTGCGTAGAAACACGGCCTGTATGAATTCACATGGGCAAACTGTGTAACTTTCGGGTGAAACAAAAATTTTCACTCTCTAAGACCCCTCCAATGGATCCTAAACCCATCCTAACATCCCTTTTACTCATAATCTTTCCAAGTAGAACGATCTTAATGTGATATCATTCCATACTCTAATTATTCGGGATACACATCCTATGCAATATCACTTACTCAAACAATCATATCTCTTAACTTCGATATCTAAAAATTGTATACTTTATACTGTTGGAAAGCTAAGAGGATAAGCTATAATGTTCATGCAGGAAACTTTGTCTAATTCATCCTAGAATTAAAACATATTTTCTCCTGAATTCAGAACACACATTTTACCCTCATGGAAAGCTTAGAAATTATCCTAACTTCACTTCCTCTATTGCAATATCATTCATAACGATTTCAACTACCAATTGGAATTTAGCAAACTCTCAACCTCAATTCATTTGACTCTTCATATTCAACTACATCTCATCATTAATAATTCATATCTTTCTTTTCCATAATATATATAACATCAATTTATGTTTAAAGTTCATCCACTCAAGTGGAAAACTACTTCAAATATATTTACATCCAACT
>JANJEY010000005.1:57475812-57487568 GCA_024703695.1 Erythroxylum cataractarum
CAAGTATTATTGGTTCAAGAGTATTTTGTATTTTTGGCTCTTGAACTCAAAGTTGTAATTTGGTTTGAGATGTTCTTAAAGCTTTATGAAACTCATCTTTTGGAGCATGAATTATGAATTTGTTTGTTTAAATCACATGAAAATAGGTTTCAAGTTTGTTTTCCAGTAGGCCCATTGATCTTCCGCAGGTCTTTTCCTTAAACGTATAATTAACATGTTTCACGCCACGCTCTCCTGTCCGATGTTGGGCTCCGGCAGCGGGGTCTAACATGAACTATCATGTTTTGAAGAGGAAGATGAAAGACTTGTCATATATTAAAAGTTAGAACTTACTAGTGTTTAGTAAGGAAAAGCCTGCTGACAAAACTAATGATCAATAGATTTTAAAGCATTTATGGGTTTGTCCATATATTCATCACAAATATATTATAATGTTTTTAACCATAATGAGACTAATACAATGAATTTGTAGGATAAAATTAAATTTCTATATGCTAGTAAGGCTGAGAAAAAAAAGTTATATTTGACCAAGAACTTGATTGGCTTGTCAATACAATATAAAGAAGCATTAGTTGTTGAAAATAAAGGGAGGAACAAAAGAAAGGGTCAAAATGGTTGAGGTAAAAGCCATAACAAGTCCAAAAGAAGTCATAAAAATATGCAGTGTCATTACTTGTGATAAAATGAGTCACATCAAGAAGTTTTGCTATAAGTAAAAGAAAGATAATATAGTTAGCAATAATAAGAATGATAAAAAAAATTAAGATAATGATGATCACGCTACTACTGCAACATGTAATGATATCATCATTATTTATGATGAGAACTCAGTTAACTTTTGCAATCATCAAACTAGTTAGGTAGTTGATAGTGGAGCCTCACTTCATGTTACACGAAGGAATGATTTTTCATATTTTATATGCTCAATGATTTTAGGGTATTGAACATGGCTAATGGTGGCTTTTTAAAGGTTATAAGCATCAAAGATATTTTCTTAGAAACCAAAACTAGAGCAAGATTATTACTAAAAAATGTTAGGCAAGTACTTGACATTCATTTAAACTTGATCTCTAAAGGTAAGTTTGATGATGAAGGGTTTTTCACCACTTTTAGAGCAAGATATTGGAAGCTCACTAAAGACTCGCTAATGGGTGCTCATAGGAAGAAGCAATCAAGGCTTTACATGATGCAAGCTTCAATTACAAATGATGACATTCATCTTGCAGAGACTGACCAAACATAATTATGACATATATGTCCAAGCCATATGAGTGAAAAGTGTTTGAATTGTAAAAAAAAAATTCTTCCAAGAGTGAAGAGAACAAAGCTTAAAAGGTTCCCTCACTACATAGATAAGAAAGAAAAAGAGTTTCTTTCAAGAGTCACCCTCTTCCGAGAAAATCAAACTTGCTTCACTTAGTTATTATAATGTTTATAGTCCATTAAAGGTAAAATCTAATGATGGTGTGCTTTGCTTTATGACTTTTATTGATGATTGTTTCAAAAAGCTTTAGGTGTATGCTTTAAAATCCAAATATTAGGTGTTTGACGTTTTTAAACAATTTTAGGCTTTGGTTTAAAGGCAATATAGAAGAAAATTAAAGTTCCTTCATTATGATAACATAAGAGAATATACTGGACCACTTGATGATTAGCTAATTGCCTTTAGAAGGTTATCAATAAGAAAAAAAAAACCTTCTATTAGATATCCTCCTAACGAGTATATGTTTTTAAATAAGGGGAGAGAGCCTTAATTATTTAAGGAAGCTATGGAATGTGATGACAAGCAAGGTTGGATGGATGTAATAAATTCCTTGTATGAAAATCATATATTCAACCTTGTTATGTTGCTTAAGGGGAAGAAAGTTTTGAAGAACCACTAGATATACAAGTTAAAATGTGATGAGATTGCTAAGAAATATCAAAACAAATCCAAACTTGTTGCTAAAGGTTGTAATCAGAAGAAAGGAGTAGATTTTGAAGAGAATTTTTCATCGGTTGTCAAGATGTATTATATTAAAGTTTTTTTAGGTCTAGCAATAAGTCTTCATTTAGAGCTTGAGAAATTAGATATGAATACTACTTTTGTTTACAATGACCTTAAAGAAAAAAACTTATATAGAGCTACTGGAAGGCTTCAAGGTAAAGAGAAAAGAAGATTATATCTACAAATTTAATAAGAGTTTTTATAGACTAATGTAGGCCCCTCAACATTGTTACAAAAGTTTGAATTTTTTTTAGGGGAGCAAGGCTACAAAACACTTGTTTGGATCACTATGTATTCTTGAAGAGGTTATTTAAAGATAATTTTATAGTTTTGTTGTTATATTTTGATGACATAATCATTACAGGTAAAAATAAACTAAGAATTGCTAGATTAAAGCAAAAGCTCAATAAGGCTTTTATAATGAAAGATCTTAGGCTAGTGAAGTAAACACTAGGCATGAGGACCATTTGTGATTAAAAAAAATCTAGGAGGTTATTGTTATCATAAGAAGAATAAATCAAGAAAAACTTTAGAAATTTAATATGGACAAAGCTAACCTAATGAGTACACCTTTTGCTATGCATTTTAATTTGAGTGTTAAATGGAGCCTTTCTACCCTGGAAGAAAAGAAGGCTATTTTAAAAGTTCCCTATGTTTTAACTGCAAGTAGTTTGATGTACACAATGGTGTGTACGAGGCCTGATGTAGCTCATGCAATTGGCCTATTTAACATTTTTCTTTCTAATCCAGGAAAAAAGAGTAATGTAATGCAGTTAAGTAGAATATATGATATCTTCAAGGTACTGAAACTTGTTTTAGGGACTGGGAAACCAATTCCTATTAGTTACTCAGATTATGATATGGTGGGTGAAATTGATTCCAGGAAGTCTACTTCAGGTTACTTGATCACTTTTGCAAGAGGATCCATGGCCTAACAAACCAATTTACATAAATGTATTGCATTATCTAATATTAAGTCCTGAGTTTATTGCGATGAAAGAGGATGTAAAGAGTTGCTTTGGATGAAGTGTCTTGTTCATCAACTTAGATTTACTGAAAAGAGGTATGTGTTATATTGCAACAATTAAGGTTCAATTGATCTTGCTCAGAATTTTGCTTTTCATGCTAAATCGAAACACATTGATGTGAGGTGTCATTGGACACGAGATCTTTTTGATGTTAAGTTCCTTAAGCTAGAGAAAATTCACATTAATGATAATGATTCTAAGATGATGATAAAACTATTACCAAGAGGCCAGTTCAAGACTTATTTTTCTATTGGTGAAATGACCTCCATATGATTATGAGGAGGAGATTTATTAGTTTTTTTCCCTCTAATACAGAAAACCCAAAGTTTTTCTTTTTTATTTAGGGGTAGCCCTTTAGGCTCTTTAGCCCAACAATGAGAACCCTTTTAAAGAGGTATAATTCTTTCTCATTATATGAAAAATTAGTTATGAAATAAAGAGAGAATCGTGAGTTTTAAAGGCTTCTATTTTAGAGAATTTTTAGCTATGTAGTTTTGATCAACTTAATTGATCAAGAAATAAACATGGTCCGACTGGGCTAGTTTTTAGAATGCACATACGGGACATCCAAACCTTTGATTTGAATGGTGAAGATAATTTTTGCTGCTCTTATTTGTTAGAAATTACTATTGCATCGAACCCTTTTTTTTAGGTTACGTTTTCATCCATTCTCTTCCCTTATGTTTTGTTGATTGATTCTTGTGGTGTGGGTTTTATACTCATTGATCATTATGATATTTGAGTATTTTGTAACCTTCCTTAATTATAGTAGAGCAATTTGGTGGACTTAATGTCTTGTGGTTTTTCCTTTTTACATTAGGAAGGTCTTCCACTTAAAATTTTGTTTGTCATTGCTCTTGAGGTTGTTTGATTAATTTTATCTAATTTTTTGCTTATTGAGATTTATATTTGTTGTGTTGGTTTTGGTATAAAAAGTTAGTTTCATAGGAACATTTAGGTTGAGCAAGTTTGTGACTTACTAGTAATTGTAATAGTTAAATAACTCCCCTTTTTAACATTCCCCCACATAAAAAAATGATGAATGTAAATGAATCACTTAAAAAAATATCTCTTCTTGATATGAAAAAGAAGTTTTTTTTTTCATGTAACTCTTTTGTTAGATTACTTTTTCATGCAGTAAAACTTTCATATTAAAAAATTTATGTTCAAAATTTTTTTAGAGAGTGTATAGATGATTCAATTGATTATTCAATGACATATTTTATAATTTTGATTTATGATTTATAGGCATAGTGCTAACTATTTAGTTAACTACATCACACATTTTACTCTTAAAATCATAAAAGTTTATGTTTAAATTATTCATAGTTGCAACAATAGATGTTAATCTGGTTATTACATAACACATATTTAAATAAAAAATGTTGACCAGTAGTTATTATAAAAAGAAATTTCAATTTTAGTTTGCTTTAAGGTTACAAGACATAGTAAAGTTGTAATGTGTATTACTATTATAAATGATTGAGATATTAATCATAAACCCAAAAATAATTAGTAGGCATAACACATATTCATATGGCTACTTTGGTCATATACATGATATATAATTGTTCAATTTGTTGATGTGGTTGAATCTATAAATGATTTCATATAATTATTTTCTTTTGATATACAACCAAGTAAGAAACACTAAAAGAATTATTACAACCATCAACATTAATGAAAAATTGTGTTATTGTCAGTATGGATAACAGTTATAAGGACTTCCTATGCTAAGTTCAACCTAAAAGGTGATTTTATTAATATACTCAATTTAGGATAAATCTTAAATTTGAATATTATTTAATATTCTAGAATATATACTCATGAATACATCTTATTCACATAGCAAAAGAAAATACTATTACTTTGGTTGACATGACAAATATTTCTTTAAGAATATTATTTTCATAAATTAGCTTTGGAAGATCAATGCCAAATTGAAGAAACAACAAGGTAATGTATTAGTTCTGAGGTCATTGATTTGTAGTTGGTTCACGTTTTTAGTCTTTATTGCGTCTTACTTACTAATGTACTTCTGGTACAAAGAAGCAATTATTAGCATAATGAACATAAGAACGAATTAGAGAATTTGTTTTTTGTATGTGTTTTAACATTAATGGTAGGCCTATTTATACAAGAGAATGAATACAAATAAAGAAAGAATAATGATGATTGTTAAAATTATGCTAGACTGATTGCTAAAATTATGCTAGACTTATTGCTATAATTGTTGCTATAGTTTCAACTAACACGCCCCCCCCCTAAAACTTAAGATGGTAGTACAGATGCCAACTTGAGTTTGCTCAATAGATCCTAAAAGCGAGTAGGAAGATGTGGTTTGGTGAAAACATCAACAGTTTGACTTGAGGAGGAGATAGGAACCAAACATATTGTGCCATGAGTAACATAATGACAAACTAAATGACAATCAATTTCAATGTGTTTGCTACGCTCATGAAACACATCATTATGAGAAATTTGTATAGCACTCCGATTATCACAATAAAGCTTGATGGCAGAAGAATGAACGACACCCAAGTCAATTAATAACCAACGTAACCAAAGTAATTCAGATGTAGCATCAGCCAAAGCACGATATTCAGATTTAGTGCTAGAACGAGCAACAACAGTTTGCTTTGTTACGCCAAGAAATAAGAGAATCACCCAAAAAGAAACAATAACCAATATTAGAGCGATGATCGGTTGGGTCACCAGCCCAATCAACATCAGAATAGCTAGATAAGACGAGTGAGGAGGTAGCTGAAAAATGTAAACCATGAAAGAGAGTCCCGTTGACATAACAAAGAATTAAAAGGACTGCAGAGAAATGAGTTGACCGAGGAGCAGACATAAACAGGCTAACTAAATGAACAACATATGAAATATCAGGTCAAATAACTATGAGATAAATAAGACTTCCAACAAGTTACCGATATAAAGTAGGATCTTTAAGAGGTGTCCCATCAAGAGGTGTAAGTTTGCAATTAACCTCTAGTGGGGTTGAGACTGTTTTGCTATCAGTGATACCGGCTCTTGAAAGTAAATCTGATGCATACTTAGTTTGAGAAAGATAATAACCAGTAGAATCATGAGAAACTTCCAGACCCAAAAAATAACTGAGAGGACCCAAGTCTTTCATTTCAAAATGCTGGTTAAGATGCTGTTGTAACTCAGAAATTCATGTGGAGTCATCGCTTGTGATTATCATATCATCAACATATAATAATAAAATAACAATGCTCTTGTCAGTGCTACGAGTGAATAATGCAGAATCATGAGAACTTGAGATAAAACCAAAATGAGCAAGAGTGGAACTAAATTTGGCAAACCAAGCACGTGGAGCTTGTTTCAATCCATATAAGGCTCGACGAAGTTTGCACACCTTGTGAGGAGAATGATAACCAAGAGGAGGATGCATATAAACCTCCTCTGTCAAATCACCATGCAAAAAGGCATTTTTGACATCCATTTGAAATAGCTTCCAGTTACGAACAGCAGCAATAGCTAAGAGATTGCGGGCTGATGTTAATCGAGCCACAAGAGCAAAGGTTTCCTCATAGTCAATGCCATACTCTTGAGTGTACCCTTTGGCCACTAGACGTGCTTTATAGTGTTCAACAGTTCCATCAGATCTAGTTTTAATTTTGTAGATCCATTTACACCCAATAGGTGTCTTATGAGGAGGAAGATCCACTAAATCCCAAGTCTGAGTTTTCTCTAAAGCCTGAAGTTCTTCGGTCATAGCTTGCTGCCAAAGAGGGTCAGTACTAGCCTCACGATAAGAGCGAGGCTCATGAAGGGTGGCAATAGCAGAGTAACAATGAAAATCAGAAAGATATTGAGGAGCTTCTCTTACCCGAGTGGAACGACGGAGAGGAGGTGTAGGTGTAGGAACAGGATCAACTGTTGGTGCAGATTCAACAGGGTCAGGTGGAGGTGGATCAATATTGGGGGCGTCAAAAACTCGTGTCTCAAAACTTGGAAATAACTCATGAGATGGATCAGTGAAGAATAGAGAATCAATATTGAGAGAGTGATGAAATTTAGAAAGAGAGGGAAACATTGTATTTTCCCAGAAGGTAACATGACGAGAGATGCGTAATCGATTGGAAATAGGATCCCAACAACGATATCCTTTATGCTCAATGCCATAACCAAGAAAACAACATAGACGAGAACGGGGTTATAATTTAGAATGTTCATGTGGTTGTAAGAGGACAAATGAAGCACATCCAAAAGGTTTAAGAATTGAATAGTCAGGAGGCTTTCCAAATAACTTTTCAAACGGGGATAAATTTTGAAGAACCAAGGTAGGTAGACAATTAATATTATAAATAGCATGAAGAGCTGCTTCCCCCCAAAACTTTTCAGGACATGACGCAGAAAGAAGAAGAGCACGAACAGAATCAAGAATATGACGATGCTTGCGTTCAGCTCGCCCATTTTGTTGAGACGTGTGAGGACAAGAACGTTGAACAATTGTTCCTTGTTGATTTAAAAAATGAAGCAAAGAAGAATCTTGATATTCCATGGCATTATCTGTTCGGAGAATTTTAATATCACAAGAGAATTGAGTCTTAATCATTTTTGCAAAAGTGATGTAAATTTGTGTTATTTCAGATCGATTTTTCAAAAAATATATCCAAGTAAAACGAGAAAAATCATCAATAAATAACACAAAATAACGAAAACCATTCACTGATGAAACAGGAGAAGGACCCCAAATGTCTGAATGAATTAAACCAAAAGGAATGTCTGAAGTAGAGTCACTTTGAGAAAAGGACAATGCAGGTTGTTTAGCTAATTGACAATTTAAGCAACGAAAAGACTCAAACTTAGTGGTTCCTAATAAACCACGGGAAATCAAAGGCTGAATTTTACTAGCAGAGGCATGACCGAGGCGAAGATGCCATTGGTGAGTAGAAGAGACAGGAAGTGTAGCTGCAGACACAAAGCTCTGAGGAAGATGAAGAGAAGTAAGTTCAAATAATCGTCCCATCCTGCGACCCATCCCAAGAATCTGTCCCGTTTGAGGATCCTGTACCTGAACACCAAGGGAAGAAAAATTAACATTAAGTCCTTTTTCACACAATTGACCAACAGAGATAAGATTGAGTGCCAAATTAGGAATATGATAAGTGTCAGGGAGATAGAGATTAGAGGTAGAAACATGACCAATGGCTGTAATGTTCATTTTGGAACCATTGGCTGTGCAGATTGGTGGTAAGGACGATACAGGTTTTGCAGAAGATAAAAGTTCACGATTAGCTGTCATATGATGACAACAAGCAGAGTCAAAGAGCCAATAAGAATTACCCGGAATGACAGACATGGCAGCAGGAGAATTGGAAGAAAGAACCTGTTTGAGTATGGCCTCAATATCACTCATGGCGATGACAGATGAACCTTCATTAGCAGCAACAGCAGTGATAGAAGAAGATTCAGGCTTGGAGATATTCTTGACTTTAGAATGTCCTTCTTTTGGCTTTGGAGGACGTGTGGGAAAATTTTGAATGATATGCCCATAACCATGACAATATCGACATTCCATAGTAGGACAATAAGCAACAGCAGTACCAATTTGATTGCAATTCTTACAAATTTTATTGCCAGATCTGGATTGTGAATAGCGAGTGGTGGCAAGGGCAGTTTCAAATTGAGGAGTTTTATCCAATCCTAGACGAGTCTCTTCAAAAATAATTTCATGAATTGCAGTATCCAATGATGGAAGTGGATTGCGATGCAATATAGATGCTCGAACAACCTCATAGTCTGGTCGCAAGGCCATGAGAACTTGAATCAGATGCAGATGATCGTTGCTAATTTTGGCTAGAGAAAGTTGATGCCATATTGGTTGAACTTTTGCAAGAAAATCATTCACAGATTGACCGGCTTCTTGTTTCATATTATGAAGATTTGTCCATAACTGAAAATAGTGAGCAAGTCCAGTTGTCTGATATCGATTAACCAAAAAATCTTAGATTTCTTTCGCTGAATCATAATCGGAAAATTGAATGTGAATTGAAGGAAAAGAGGTATTACGAAACCAAGTGATGATCTGGTGATTTTTACTATCCCAATCTTCTAGGCGATCAACAAATTTGTCAACAGTTTCATCTTTTTGTTTTGTTGGCTGAATGATATCACCAGTAACGATTCGCCAAAGTTTGCGACCTATTAAAAAGCTTTTCATTCCTTGAACCCAAAGAGAATAGTTGGAACCATGCAAAATCGTTGTAATAGGTTTTGCAATGTCAGATTTCTCCATTGAAAGGAAAACAGAGATAAACAAAGCAGATGGGACAGAGCAGATTGCGAGGAAAGAAACAGATCACAGAGACAAGAGAAAATAATGGGCATTACGTCTCTGATACCATATTAGTAGAATGAACATAAGAAAGAATTAGAGAATTTGTTGTTATCTCTTTTACATTGATGCTGGGTCGATTTATACAAGAGAATTAATACAAATAAAGAAAGAATAATTATGAATGCTAAAATTATGCTAGACTAATTGTTGTAACTGTTGCTATAATTTCGGCTAACTAATTGTTGTAACTGTTGTTATAGTTTCGGCTAACACTTGACAAAGAATCCAACAAATTGAAGTCTAATAATCAATTTGGGGACGAAGCGAAGTCTCACTCTATAATCGGGGATGAAGCAAGTCTTGGGTATGAGGAAGTTATCATCTTTTCCTATTTTTTGGTTGTCCATTTTTGTGAAGGTGGAGAAAAGAACAAAAACTTAGACTATTCTTTTTTTGGTTTAGTTCCTCTGCAATGAGGAGTGATGTCCTCTAATGTGCGCAATTAGTCTGAGATAACGAACTTGTTGAAGCAACTTCAATCTCCTACTTCCTCTGCAACTAAACACCATGATTGAAGGGATTGTCTCTACATCCATCCCACGTTCCCCATGCTCCGGTTTAGGATTTGGTTTATTTCACTTTTGGTCACGAAATTTTATGTTCCAAATATAACCTTTCTATTTGGGATTTGTTATTGTTATTGTATTTTCTCTTAAATTTGGCCTTTCTATTTTTTTATTATGAAGGAGTACCGCTCTTTTGAAATTTTGGTGCTGCTGCTGTTGATTGGATGTATAGAGGAGCAAAAAATTTGAGATTTGATGAATGAGTTTTGGAGTGAAATAGTGATTTTAGTTGTCAAGTTTCTATAGAGCTCCAATTGTTCTTTGTTATTCAAGTTTCAATATGTTGAGAGATAACAAATAAAGAGATAAAGGCAAATGTTTCATAGAGATTTCTTCATTCGTACTTAATTGATTAATTAGTTTTGTTTTTGTTTTTGTTTTTGTAATAGATAGAACTCTATTGCATTTCAATGTCTAATTTTGATAATTGTGTTATATATACTCTTTAAAGTATTGAATTTGTTCATTTAAAACACCAAAAATGAAAATATTTCGCTGAGATAACATGAATATTTGCTAGAGAAAAGTTTAATAAGTAAGTGTCATTCTGATGTTGGTTTGTTTCTGTGCATGTGTATGGTCATCATTCTACTGTTGGTTTCTTTGTTTATGTATGGTCACCATTCTATTATTGGTCCTCTGTGTATTTGATTTAATTTCATTCACCAGTTGTGTATGTGATTTATGTTGGTATTCTGTGTTTAAAGGTTCCATTTTAATAATTTCCCATAAAAACGATAAGCTCACTTGTTGATGTATATTTTCAATTAAAAGAATTTGATTGCCTGGTAAATGATACTTGGAAGAAGAAAGATCATGGAATTAACAAAAATACCAAAAATGGAATGAGAAATGTGTATTATCGAATATATTAAAGTAGGTACATTTTTAATATAAAAGAAAAATAAAAAGTAATTGTAATTTATGAAGAGTATCGACTCTTTAGTCTTAGGTTTAGATTTAGAATAAAAGCAGCCCACTCTTGCTCTTAACTTTGCTTGGCTCACGTTCTTCTATTTTGTGTCAAAACGAAACCCTAAAAACCCACTCTTCTTACTTTATACAGTTAACAAATTAGACATGAACATGTACCCAACAATTGAAAAGGAAATTTTATAACTAAAGTTATAGGCTTGTTGTACTGTATGTTTCAGTTTTACAAACAAACATACCAACAACATAACTTGAGTCATACATAATTATAATAATCTCTAGGTTGATCCAATTTGAAGATCTATTAAGCTTCAAGGTTAACAATTATTTGAGGGTTAACTGTCTCGTAATCTAGATTTAATGTGGCATTATGCATGGAAACAGTATATTGGTTTGTTTTAATTTGTTGAGAAAGTTGATGATTATATTAATTTAAGAATAAAACTCAATATTCTGAAACCTTGCCTTGATTTTGACTTGATCTGGTCATTTGTTATAATAGTAAATTGGAATTGGTATAAACTTCTGAATTCTATATTTGTATACAATTCTAAAAGTTAAAAAAAACTTTTTAAGATGAGAATTATGTAAGTAGAAGACATTTTGCCTTGACAATAGTATACCTAATTATTATTTTATACTTTTTAAGTTAAATCATAATGTAGAATATGGAATTGTCAGAAAATGATTTGATGAAGACTGCATCCTCTATTTGTGGTAAGTTAGATCTATTATGGAATTATTATTTTTTTCTTTTTAAACATCAGATAGGAATATCCAATATAATTGTATGTTTTATGGTAGAATATTTAAAGGGGGAACTTATAAAATGAAAGAACAAATTGTTGGTGCTAAGGGTAATATTGTTT
>JANJEY010000005.1:57818249-57831728 GCA_024703695.1 Erythroxylum cataractarum
TGAATTATATATGTAATTTTTATACTTATTTAATGAATTATTATTTTATATTTTCAATGGGCCTCAAGGAATTTTTTAAAAATTATTATCTTATGCATTTAGCGAGGTTATTATTTTATCCCATTGGCCCAAGTCGGGACTAGAGAAAATTATTATTTAATTGAGGTTATTAATTTATCGAATATTTATTTATCGAGGTTTACATAGATCATGTCAAACAGGATCATTTTATATGCATATAAAAAAAAGTCACGTACTTGGATTCTTGTTGTAGTTCCACCAGTTAAAAAATTTTTATTACCATGTTTACTGCAGAGATCTATTTTTATATGTAAACTTGATGAAAGAATTAATAATAAGCAAATACACACACAGATGTATATATGCATAACGTTTCGTTCATATGGGTTCCAATCAACTTAACTACCTTTGGTAGTTATTTCAAGGAGATGAACAATGCCATACTACCTTTTATGGGTGTATCTTATTCATTAAATACACTAGTTTATTTTTTGATACAAATTCATATTCTTATTTAACCATCAGTATAAGTTCATCATTTCTAGAAAAATCTAGTAGAGTTATTAATGAATTTTATATTATTAAAGCTTATATTTTATTTTCATTATTATTTTTAAATTTAAAATTTGAAGCTTTTTCTTATTCAAAAATAATTTATGATGTAACCTTTCTCTCTATCTTTATAACAAGTTATACCTCAAAAGGAAAAAAAGAGAGAGGGTAATTTTACATCAACATTTACGTTTGAATACATATTAGACCTAAATAATTCATAATATTCAAAATGAATGCTGATGTTGCCATTGTGTTGGAAAGATACTGGGCATCCCACGCACGTCCGACCTGGGCTGTTACTTGGGGGTTCCCCTTTTGCATCGCCGAGTTACCAGACATACTTACCAAGGCATCATTGATAAGGTACAACAAAAACTTGCAGGTTGGAAGGTGAAGCATCTCAACCTTGCTGGCCACGCCACCTTGATACAAGTGTCACTTCGGCCATTCCAATTCATGCCATGCATACTACTCTCTTACCTAGGGTGACTTGTGATAAAATTGATAGTCTAAATCGCAGATTTTTATGGGGTGGACACGAAGGTGTTCGTACGCTTCACCTTGTTAATTGGCAAACTGTTTGTCTTCCGAAACTCCTTGCCAAAAGTATGCTTGAATTGAACCTCTCCATGCTTGTCAAAATTCCGTGGCGCTTAATTACTGCACCTCGTACTGATTTGTGGTCTCGCCTACTGCTTGAGAAATATGGTAACCGAGGGGTGTTTGATTTTGATGCCTTCAGATCAGCCTGTTCTTATACGTGGAGGAGTATCCAGTGAGGAGTGGAGGTTTTAGATCTAGGCCTTGGTTGGAGGATTGGTGATGGCACCGCTGTCGACTTTTGGGATGCCACGTGGTTAGGGACCATCCCTATACGGGCTGCAATGGAGAACTCTGGTCGGCATCTGCCCGCTGCTCAGGTCAGCGACTTTATTGACCACGAGCACTGTTGGAACAGGGAGTTGCTTGCACACGTCCTTCCCAGGGTTCTTGCTCAAGCTGTTCTTGGTGTTCCTCTACCGCGCGCCCCTAATCCTGACACGATTATTTGGAAACTCTCTCCCACTGGAATGTACATACCTTGTATGGGCTATACCGCCCTCATGAACTTTCCATCTACCCCGAATGCAGGCTTTTCTTGTCTATGGACTACCCCCGGTCTAGCCAAATGGGGATCATTCCTTTGGCTTGCCAAGAGGAATCGCCTTCATACCCAACATCTTCACCTAATGCGAGGTATTTCTATTACTGCTGTGTGCCAGACTTGTCACAACGCGGATGAAACTTCCATCCACATACTACGAGATTGCCCCATGGCTGAAGCCCTATGGCTTCAACTCATTCCACATCCTACATGGCAAGCATGGTCGACTATGGAGCTGCTGGACTGGATTGATTTGAATATGGCATGTAAAAGTTGGTTCCTCGACAAATACCCTTGGTTTATTGTCTTTGCCGCAACTACGTGGTTTTTATGGAAGTGGCGATGCCAGATATTGTTTGACGCTGATTTTGTTACCCCTTGTTTCCCTCTTAACACTATTTTTGCAGAAGTAGAGGATGTGTGTCGCATTTGGCAACTGGACATTGGCAAAGTTAAGTTAATGGAGACCCGCTTCATTGCCTGGGAACCATCTACTGGGCACTGGGTCAAGCTGAACACTGATAGTGCCTCTCGTGGCAACCCAGGAGTCGCTGGCTTTGGCGGTCTACTTCGTGACTATGTTGGGCGCTGGCTACTTGATTTTTCTGGCAATCTGGGCGTTAGTGATACTTTGGTTGCGGAGCTTGAAGTGATTCGCCAAGGCCTTCACCTTGCCTGGTCCCATGGTTTTCGACACCTTATTCTGGAAACTGATTCTATGCTAGCTCTGCAACTCCTCACATCCCCTTTCTCTCGATTTGATCTGCTAGTACATTTAGTGGAGGACATCCAGGCACTCTTGCATCGTGAATGGTCTTGTCGATTCCAGCATTGTTACCACGAAGGTAACAAGTGTGCGGACTTACTAGCCAACGTGGGAGCTGACAGCAGTGCTCTCTTGCACATCTACCATTCTCCTCCACCATTTCTCTACTTCCAGTTGGATGAAGATTACACGGGCGTAGCTTATCCACGCTCCTTTAACTGTTAATTTCATTCTCTTATTTTTACCTTCCTTTGCACAAAAAAAAGAACTTATGAGCACTACATGGCTTTATGAGATCCATAAGGTCATTAAAATTTTTAATTAAATTTTTATTCTTATAAATTGAGTTCATTCTAAAGTAAATATAATATAATTAACCCTAACATTAGGAATATTTTGAGTGCTTTGAAATATAAGTTTCTGATTTTCTAATTTGTATAATTATAGTTTCATAAATTGTCTAGTTTGCTTCATTTCTTCTTCTGGCCTATTGTATTTATTCTTCATTCAAAATTCCTTACTTGAATTATTTTTACATTGTTTTTTCTATTTTTAAGGCATAAATATTAACAAAATTATTGAAAATTATTTTCACATTTTTTGCATTTATTAATTGCTTGTGCAATTCCATCATTATAGATTGTAAACCAATTTTAAATGAAAATAGGAACCAATACAAGAATTTGAGCAATATCATCACATTTGTAGCAAGAAGTCCTATATTACAAATAGATGCAAGGACAATAAAAGTTATTTAGCTAATCTTATCGTTCTGTCTTTTCAAAATGTTAACCTAGCTTTACTCTTCTTCATTCTTGTAGCTTAATTAAAAATGTGGCAAGGCCAAAGCAAAATTTTGTGCGGGAGAGACATGGGAGGAGGGCGGGAATAACTCAAATCGTCCTCTCAGTGTAGACCGTAGTGGGTTAAGCACTAACTCAGGTTGGAATAAATCAACTACTTTGGAAAAAGCAAGGAATATGTAAAAGTTAAAAGAGATAACTCAAGTGTAATGAAATGGGGCACCTGTGAAGGAACATAAGTACTGTCTTGTCAGTTTTGCAATCTTTTATAATTAAAAACTCGAAAAAGATTTTCCAGACGTTTTGATATAGTTATTTGCATGACAATTATGGGGAAATTAACTATGCTGTTTCCTGGATATATGACGCCAAATACAGGGATATTTTTGCCTTGCTGTCCTCTCTCTTGCATTCCTTTTCTAGATAGTGTATAAATGGCTTGACGATGGTTTGGTTAATCAATTTGTCTGCGTTTACAAATGGATTAGAAGATGACATGACATAAATTTCGTGGCTTGAATAAGATGATAGGTACCAAGTTACCAGGAAACGAAAATCAGGGCTGCCTAGCTATATTGAATTACATGGTCCTTTTTCTGATTGTGACTAGTGATTCTGAAGGAATATATTAAAGGAAAGGTGCGGTCTTCCAATCTCCACAGTTTGATAGACGGACTTCTATCTTTTAGTGCAGGACAAAAGTTGGTGTGGGGTATTTTTGTCCCTGTTTACCACTTCTTCTGCTTTATTTCTGGTCTATAGTTAGATTCTTTCGGCACCTGCTATTGTCAGTGGATACATATCACAATCTTGCCTTGTACTTCTTCTGATTTCAATCTTGTGAAAACTGTCACCCCTGGACTTTCTACCCGTCTATTCCTTCTAAAGAGAAGAAGCCGCATAGAACTCATCAGGAACTGACATACGGTCCCTTGCATCGGATGTGTATGATTGTCACCTGTCACTGACTTGCGAAATTTTCAATTTTCCACATATCTTCTGTAATTTGTCACATTGAATGGTTTCTAAAATCTCAACTGCATAAGTTTTCATGTTTGATTCTCACCATCAACCTGAAATTGAATTTAAATAATCTAAATAGTACTACGAAATCTCCTAAAAGAGAACAATAAAATCGAAATTGATATCTAATCGGCTTTGCATACGATGCCATTGACTGTCTACGCAGGCTTGAGTAGTTTGTATCAAAAAGAAAAAAGAAAAAATATATAGATAGATGGATAAACGAAACTTCATTAACATGTTTATGCTGTTGAAAAAAGTCCAACCCAACTTCAGCTGAAAACAATTGTCGTATAGACAACGAACATAAAAGGATCTTAAAATTTAGAAAGAAAATAATGTAGGTACATAATATAATTATGGAATCAGACTAGGCCTAAAATTATATTAAACAATATCCTTAATCAATTAATGGTCGTATGAATGCAGAACGATTGAATTATTCTATTATTACCAACACACAGATATACGGGACTCAAACTCTGTACTTGGGTTTGGGGAGGCTGGAGTTGGTTGATATTTAGACTTTGCTGTGTAGCATTCATGAGGTTGACGCAATGAGCATCAATAATGTTGTGA
The DNA here is from genome assembly GCA_024703695.1 of Erythroxylum cataractarum. Taxonomy (NCBI): domain Eukaryota; kingdom Viridiplantae; phylum Streptophyta; class Magnoliopsida; order Malpighiales; family Erythroxylaceae; genus Erythroxylum; species Erythroxylum cataractarum. The sequence continues at coordinate 57,823,141 of JANJEY010000005.1, forward strand.
TCGTAAGTTAAAGTTGTGCTGAGCATAACTACTAAAGGTTATGATTCCAAATGAAATAATATTACACGTGAACTTAACATTTGAAAAGAAAATTTTAGCTACGACTTGAGACAAGCTTTAAAGGAATTGAACCCTTACAAGCCCACGGGTAACCCCAATCCGAAACCTAGCGTGAGTTTTTTTTTTTTTGGGTTAACCTACGAGATGTCTTAGGAGGGTTCCAATTATAAGAAGACGTCTTTAAGCCATCCACTCTTAGACTAATCTCTGTTCGCACCGGATCAGCCCGTAAGGGATAAAGTGCTGATCAAATAGATTTTTCTATTCTCAGGACTCGAACTCGAAACTTCTAATTAAGAGAAGGGTTTTTTTTTTCTTTTATTAACGCGCTGCTTTGAGAAATTCTAAATAAGTAGTTTACATGGCGATTCCACTGAAGATTGACGATAAAGAGGTTGTGTCTTTCATTCATTAGAATCCAACTTTTGATGGGGCCTGGGGGCGTAAGGATGGAAGGCAAATATAATTGGTCCGTATAAAAAAATTATAAAAAGATAACTCCGTAATGGAAGATTATTCAATTCAATATGGAGTAGTTTATTTCTTCATTTTTAACAAAAAACTTTGATGAAGTTTCCGGGATATCAGGATTTCTGACCGGCTGCCTCCTGGTGAAAACAGAATCAAGGTTTGTTAAAGAAATAGCACCTACGTCGTCAGACTCCAATGGAGATATACACATACACACACAGGTAACTAAAAGCTATTAATAAAAAGGGAACTACAAAAGCTTTTTGGCTGGTACGCTTATAATAATGTCTCGGGGTGGTAATTTTCGCGAAGATTAAGCCTTATGTGTCGTTCTCCAGTCGCCTAATATTCAGCAAATTCAACTACGATGCAAGATTAATTAAGAAACAGCCCTGTATTGCTCTGTCACTCTCAATTACTGGCAACATTGAATATATATACATTTACATATGTATACATGCATCCTACTGGTGCAATTACCAATAACAAAATTTTCAAACAAGATAAGCGGGCCTTGTGCTATGGAAATTCAGGTATAGCGCTTCAGAGATTTTAAGTCCTTATCAGTTGTTTCTTTCATATACAAACAACAACAAAAGAAGAAAGTGGAAATGTTACTTTAGTTAAATAACCTAGAAGTGCGTTGGCAAATTGGTCATCAGTGTCCTTTATAAGTCCATTTGAACAAGGTCCCTGAAACCCCACCACAAACACTTGGAAGAAAAAAGAAGGTAACACAAAATGGTTACTCTTCAATTTTTCTCAACAAAGTCATCACCATCTTCATCCTTAAGCTCCATGAAGATGAAAACCCTCATTCACGCCCTCATATACTCTCACGTGTGTCGTATTGCTAGGGCTCTCTCCAAAGCTAAGTCCATTCTCTTTCAGATTCTCAAGGAACTACAACCTACACACTTGGTTTACCCTGCAAACTGGGCCTCAAAAAGGAAGCAAAAGAATTATAGGAAGATATTCTTTGGTTCATTCAGGTTACACTATAACTGGTGCTCTTCTCATGTGTTGCCAATTCCCGAACAAGCTCTCGAGGGTTTCTCCACACGTCATTTGTACTATGACTCCACGTGGAACTCCATAATCACGACTCATGACCAGTTTGATGATAACGCAGAGTCTCAGCTTTCAGGATACCTCCATTGGCTGGAGCAGAAGCGAAATGAAAGGTCCAATGGTGATAACGGAGATGTGAATGAGATCGATCGTCTAGCAGATATGTTCATTGCAAGCTGCCATGAAAAGTTCAGGTTGGAGAAGCAAGAGTCATACAGGAGATTCCAGGAAATGATGGCTAGAAGTATGTGAACTTGAGAAGTATATGCTTGGTGTATTATCTTTTTTACTTTCTCACTCTTCCATGTTAAATGCATTGGCAGTAGTGGGTAAGGAAAGTACGGTCAATTCGGCGGGTGCATCTTTTGCTTGGGTTTCTTAATTTCTTCTTTTCTCTCTTCTTAACTTATGCCTTCTTTTCAATGACGGGGTATGTGGAATTGTACATGCAAGGATGGGTTTTTGGGGGTGACCGCGAATTGTGCAATTCTTCCCTTTAAAATTACGATCGATGGTAATAATAAGGAATTGGAATAGTAGTGTGATTGTTAATTTGAAATTTCTCTGTAATTTCTTTTTATCAATTCTTAGTTTGGAATGGTAGATGTGATTTTTTTTTTTCATTGTATGAACAGGAGTTTCATAGTTGAATGAAGTTTGTTCCATATCCAAGCCTTTGCAAAGTAGAATAGAAAAAGAAAAAAAGTGGTTTATGTGCAAACTCAAAGATAATATATCAAATTCCCTAGCATCCAGCGTCGATTTTTTAAGGAAATTGCAAATCTTGTTCTTGATCATGCATTTCCTTCGAGACTTACCTGTGCACTAAATAACAAAGGCAAAATAGCTTGTCAAGACTTAATTCCAACTTTCAATCTACATACACATCCCAAAGTCAAATGATGCACAAACTTCGAGTTGCATTGGCCATGACTGTTAGGTTATTTTTGTCTACTTTTTTATCCTTTGTTACATTTTCTTGCTTATACAGGCCACTTTGTAAACCATCTATGAAGGAGTTCAGATCTCCTTTCTAATATTATAGTGTCTTATTGTATCTAATGAATCTTAACTGTTTATTTATGTGAATTTTATGTAGGTCTCGCGTAGACCTCAAGTGAATCCCGTACAATAAATAATTAAAATTTTATGAGACAGAATAAGACAGAGTAATATTAGACAAAGGATCTTCTTCTTCTATGAAGTTCCCCTCCCTTCCTTTAGTTTTCTCCTCCTGTTTTAGAATGAAAGGAAACAACTTAATTGGGTGTTTGAGCATTAGTTAATAAGTGTCCGGTATTATGCTAGCTATCCCTGAATTTGGAGTTTTGGACCGAGTCAAAATTTTATTGTATGCTCTCTCGACGTTCCTCCTATGAACTACTTATTGTACTGCGATTCTTTTGGTAAGTAATAGTACAATGGTTTTCCGCCAGTTTCGGTGTCTCGATGTCATAACCTTGATGCAGATCAGCGTTGGGCCCACATCTGAGCTTTGTACGTTAAGCTAGTAGGAGATATTTTGAGTAAAAACAAAAACTTTAAAAACTAATCTTTGAAAAAACTCCAAGTTATGAATTTTCCAGAATTTTTTTTTGACTTTGTATAAAAAGTAAGTAACAATGAAATACATATAACATGAATAAAAGATATGGACTAATTAAATAATATTTTTATGATAATTCAATGTTACCTTTAAATCTGAATTGGACGCACTAAATTTAAATTAATTTATTCATTTAAGTAAGACATGCTAGCTACTGTTGCATGTCTTTTGTCCTTCCATGCTCCACTTGTATGCTAGACAGAGGTAATATATTCCTTGTCCTAAAAGCTTCAGAGTATCAATTTAATTTTTTAGCTTTACTTCTGAAAGTAATGACATTTTATCCTAAAAATTATTAATTACAACAAATTATAAAAAAAATTGATCAAGCAAGCAGGAAAATGAACCTTGATTCGAGCCAATTCTTTGTGATTAGTTCATTATTATAGGAATTACTAGGACTAATCATCGAGTTTACTAAATTAATTATAAGGACTATTAGTATTCCAGTACAAAGGCCAGAAGTGGGCAAGACAGGTTAGGAAATCCTTACTTCAAAATCCTAAAACTCTGAAAGAGGATGGGGAAGGCATCAATGATACTTCTTTTCCTCTTTTGTTTATAGAATTTATTCCGAGGCTTCATTTGATGCTTTTAGGTTTTCTATAAGTGAGAGAGGAAGTTGGATATAGACCCTTAGCACAGAAAAATGTGGTTCCTTGTTTCCTTGTTCATGGACTGACTTTACAAGAAAGTGAATACCCTGAACTTTTCAGAATTCTAATTTCATTGTAGCAACCTTGTGGAGTATGCATTATTTTTTCCTAACTACTAAACAGACTCATTTAAAAATACTGTACGAAATTTGTTTCTTCAAACTATCATCATCAGTGGCAGAAATATATAACACTTAAATTGAAAAGAAAAATCATTAGCTTAAACAATATGTGTTTCAAGACTTATTCTTACACAAAACTTAAGATCTTGAATCTTCGTAATAGTTATGGGGACTACTTTTCAGTGTAATGTCTCTTCTTAAAAAATTTAGGATCCTAATAAAGTCTAAACTGATCCATTTAAGGTACTGTTTTTAGACTTCCAATCATAAAGTTTTTATGTATAATCATCATTTAAGCATCAACAAAGATTTGAGCCTATGAATCTTGTCCAAAGCCCAAGTATTACATTTGGAGCTATATCAGGGTATGAAATTATAGAATCTTATATTCCTTTTCCCAAAAATTTATTTTTAAATAGGAGGAATATATGAAAAGGTCAATAATAAATATAGCTTAGGCTATGTTTGGTTGGGGGTTTATTAATGGAATGTAACGCAATGTAATATTATTCTATCATTTGGGATGATGGTTTATAATAGAATGAGATGGAAGATAAATGTTTCATATTACATCCCATTCTATCCTAAACAGTAAAAATGAAAAACTTCCGATTTGGAAGGTTTAGAATAAAATGTAAAATGATAAACAACTTTACACTATATTATATTATAAACCCTTCATCCAAACAACATTTCACTATATTACATTATGAACCCTTTCATCCCTCCCAAATAACAATTTTCTAATATTACATCCATTTATGTTTCATTCTATTATAAACAATTCCATTCAATTAAAAATTTTACATCCAACCAAACATTTCCTTAAGGTATATGCATACATTAGGCTGCAAAATATATTTATGAATTCTGTCAGTTAGGGTGAGAAATAGTGGATGCATAATCCTGATATCGATAAATATCTAGATAACATCCAATATTAACTAACCAATAAAATATTTTGATTAAATATATGTTTCCCCTTGTATCTTATGTAACATAGAGAAACATACAATTTTAGTAAAGTTATAAAATTAAAGGAGTAGCTTCTTCTTACCAATAGCTTAGGGTTGTGCCCTAAGAAGTAATTCTTTCTCTTTAGAAAAGAAAAATAGTTATTTTACATAATTATGTAATAAAGACTTTATACGAGGAAAGGAGGAAGGGTGCTTGAATGCAGTCAAATGTAAGCATAATTTATTGCATAACCATAATCACAACAATTATTTAATCCATATCTCAAAATTCTATGTTTTATATCAAAATATAAAATATGAAGTACAAACTTGGATCCATGACTTTTGTTGAATCATAAAGTGAGAAAAAATCCTTCTAAATGCTTAGATATAGAGAAACTTGATTTCTCTTTTCTTTTCCCTCAATAATCCTACTTTCTGATGGTGAAAAATAAACAGAGGTGTGTAGGAGAGAGAGACAACCAGTTTCAAATAAAAAAAGGTATCTTTGAGATGTTCCCATTAAACAGTAAGTTTAAAATAAATCTTTATCTTACTTAATCAACATTATCTTACTTAATCAAATTGACGAATCAGAATTTAGCATGTAATATTATTGAAACCATAATTAATTAATGATTCATATTTTAGATATATAGGTTTTACATTCTCCCACTTGGTTCATTAATTGAAAAAAAAAACGTTATGTCATGGTTTAATAATAAATAAACATTTTGCACATAAACTTTGCTAAATTATTTAATATTGATTATATCATAAATCATAATCAAACAAATATACTACTAAGAGTCATAACAATTTCACCTCTTAAGTCTTAACAATCGGCATGATTCCTTCCACGTATTACAATATTAGCACTTTATTTAATATGATCCATAAATAAGAAGTCCAATGATAATGTCTTAGTTAAAGACAAATCCTATCAACATAATTTATTCATAAATTTATACTACAAAATAGGATTGACAAAAACATAAACATAAATGAGTTCACAATGACAAAATATAAACATCATAAATCTGAATAATGGTACCTCATAATACCTTCTTTCAATATGTTCTTTTAAGACTTTCGATGTCAATCCTTTCGTCAAAGGATCTGCAATCATATAATTAGTGCTAACATGTTGAATTGATACTGTTTGTTTCTGAACTTCTTCTTTAATAGACAAGTATTTTAATTCCATATGCTTAGCACCTTTAGAATATTTGTTGTTCTTTAAAAAGAAGACTGCTATAGAATTATCATAATAAATTTTCAGTGGCCTGACAATACTGATGACAACTTCAAGTTTTGAAATAAAGTTCAACAACTATAAACCTGAATTATAGCTTCAAAACATGATACAAATTCAGCTTCCATAGTGGACGCAGCAATGATAGGTTGCTTTGCACTTTTCCCAGAAATTACCCCTCTAGCTAATAAGAAAAGGTAGCCAAAAGTGGACTTTCTGGTATCAATACAACTGGAAAAGTTTGAATCTAAATATCCAATCACTTCCAAATGACCGAATCTTCTATAAATGAGTATATGATCTCAATTACCTTCTAGATATCTAAAAGCTTTCTTTGTAGCTTTTCAATGATCCATTCCATGATTACTTTTATACCTACCCAACATACTGACAATAAACTAATGTCTAATATGGTGCAAGTTTGAACATACATTAGGCTTCCAACAATTGATGCATAAAGAATATTGTCCATTTGCTTATGTTCCAATTCATTCTTTGGATATTGATTAAGACTGAACTGGTCTCCCTTCTAAATTGGAACTATACTTATAGAACAATTTTCCATGTCAAATCTCTCTAAGACCTTATTAATATAAGCTTTTTGAGATAAGCCTAATTGTCCTTGTGACCTGTCATAGAATCTTTCAATTCTTATCATAACTAGCTTCTCTTATATCTTTCATTTCAAAATTCTCATAGAGAAATGTCTTGGTGTTGTGCATTACACCAAGATCATTAGTAGCTAACAAGATATCTTCAACATAAAGTACCAAAAAATGAGCTTACTCTTAATGATTTTTAGATATATGCACCAATCAACGATGTTTTCTTTAAATCCAAATGAGGTAATAGTATCATTAAACTTAAGATACCATTGCTGGGAGGCTTACTTAAGTCCTTATATCGATTTCTTAAGTTTACACATCATGTCTTCCTTTCCTTCAATTGAAAAGCCTTCAGGTTGATCCATATACATGTCTTCCTCTAAATTACCATTAAGAAAGGTAGTTTTTTACATTCATTTGATATAAATTTAAATCATAATGAGCCACTAGTGTCATAATAATTCTAAAGGAGCCTTTCTTTGAAACGAGTGAAAAAGTCTCCTTATAATCAATGCCATCTTTCTTAGTATAAAATTTGGCAACATGTCTAGCTTTATAGCTTTCAATATTTCTATAAGAGTCACGTTTAGTCTTAAAAACCCACTTACATCCGACTCTTTTACAATCTTAAGGCAATTTGACTAAATCCCAAACTTCATTCTACTACATAGACTTCAATTCTTCTTTCATAACATCAATCCATTTAGTAGAATTAATAATTTCAACGGCTTGTGAAAACAAAATTGGATCATCCTTATTTCCTAAATTAAATTCTGACTCTTGTAAATATACCATATAATCATTAGAAAAAGATAGTTTTTTAGGTCTTTGAGATCTTCTTATTGTTATTTCTTATGGTTGTTCTAAAACTGGAACATTAATTATAGATTTAATAGGTTCATTAACCACAGGCTCTTCATGAAGTGTTTAAACATTTATTTTTTACATTTGTAAATTATCAAACTGTTCTACCACTATAGGAGTAATGTGTATTGAAGAAGTTGATAGAGGAGCTTGAACTTTTATTTCTTCAATAACTACATTACGTGGTCCTTCAACACTCCCACTAATTTCACCATTCTCAATGAACTTGACATTTCTAGTTTCAACAATTCTTATTGTATGATTAGGACAATAAAATCTATATCCTTTAGAATTTTCTAGATAACTAGTAAAAAATCCACTAATTATTCTTGCATCCAATTTCTTTTCATGTGAATTACAAATTCTTACTTCTATGAGGCAATCCCAAATAGATAGGTGCCTTAGACTAGGTTTTCTTCCATTCCATAGTTCAAAAAGAGTCTTTGGAATTGCCCTACTAGGAACCCTATTCAACAAATAAGCAATAGATTTCAATGCATACATTTACAATGATAAAGGCAAAGATGAATTACTTAACATACTCCTAACTATATCCATTAATGTACGATTATGCCTTTCTGCCACACCATTTTGTTGTGGTGCACCTGGAATTATGTATTGACCACATATCCCATGTTTTTCAAGAAATTTGGCAAATGGATCTGGTGTTGGAACCCCTCCCTGGTGAGTCACGGGTCCGACGTCCTACGTGACATCTGGACAGGTAGCCCACGAGGGAGGAATTCCCCACCACTTGAAGACTAAAAAACGAACTTATTTTAATGTCATCCGAATCGATATTGTAAGATTCACCCTAATCTCTCTAAAAAAAATGATCTTCTCAGGGCCCGCTATAACTTTTAACGACCATTTTTTTACTTTTAGTAACCATTAATAATAGTTGTTGAAACTAATTTTTCTT
>JANJEY010000005.1:57936675-57947281 GCA_024703695.1 Erythroxylum cataractarum
TGATACCTTTTCTAGCTTTTGATATTTGATTTCTAGATCTTGCATATCGTTGCTATTATACTAATTTAACTTTTAGATTCCTTTTTTCCTAGATCCAGAACTGAACTAATAAATGTCTCTTGGAGTTTTAAGCCTATTTATAATAGGTTTTAGACATTTTAGTAATTTAATTTTAATTAAGTTTTAATTAGAATTATAATTAATTATAATTAAATACCTATTACATCCAAATAGGATTCAATATCTTATATCGATACTTATTTATTTACTATCTCATATTTAATTATAAAGTTTCTCAAACTTTGCTTAATTAAAACACTTTTTCTCTCTTCAACTCATTCTTTATATGTGACCCATTAAATTCTCAAATATATTGGTTTGGATGTTAATTATAACTCTAAATTATATTTAGGATTAGATAAATTAAACTCTTTTAATTTATGACCATCCAATTATTTAAGAATGTCAAAGTAGTTTTAGCTAAACTTTTTGTGTATGAATTTTTCTTATAATTAAATATTTTTATCATACAATGTTTCTATTAGACGTAGAACATGGAATTAATATCTACTTTATTTGAGTTCAATCACATTAGTTCTCTATCTTTAGTAATTGATTCAATTAATGACATTTAAAAATTATTTTCAATGTATCAATTCATCTTAGCCAAGTATTTCCCAAATCAATATTAATTTAGAACAACAAAGTATTCTCCCTAATTACTTTAGAGTGATAAATTATATTTTGATCATTCAATTACCACATATAGTTCATACTATATCTATTGACTATTGAGTAAGCTATCTTAACTAGAAAAGTCATAAGTGTTATCAAAATATAGAAATCCCTTGAGATACTTTGATGATTTCAAGTCAAATAATTACTGATAAATCATCAAAATAAAAAATGTAATAGATATAAAATTAATATTCCGAATGAAATTCTCATATAAGGTTAGTTTAGTGAACTTGTTCTCTAACAACTACCTACTTATTTGTTTAATTATCTTCATATTTTACTCTATGAGAATGATTATTTCCTTCATAGAAAAGAAAGAGATCGTGTGATTTTTACACTCTATTAAGTGAAAATAAAACAACACAATCAATTATTGATAAGATAGTAAAATTATATCTATTCATAATATTCAATGGATTCTTTTCACCAATCTAAGTATCCCACCAAATAATGAACTTATCAATAAGATAATGTCAATGACCGTATGGATTTTAGCTTAAAAAAAAAAGGATTTGTATTAATAGAAAATAGTATGAACAGAAAAATATTTGAAAGCCTAGAATTATTAATTAGGTTGCCACTAGTTCAATGGATAGGCTTGAACAAGATTAAAATATTATTTTTCATTAAATGTTGTTATCTATATTAATTAATTTAATATTGCCTACATGGAGAACATAAAGCTATGAGAAATTGCTTATGTTAAAGAAATTATTGTTTTTTTTTTCTAATATTATACCTTATATGGTTATACTATTTTTTTAAAGGTTTTGACCCTAATTCATCCTATATCATTTTCTATTTTGAAATATTCTAAGTTGTGAATTAAATCTCCCAGACTCTTTCAATTCTAAATAGAATGGTTGACGAAAATTGTGAATGCGTTGAAACTCTCAAGTATAACTTCAATTGAATCTGTCACTTAATTTTAATTATTGATTCACCAAGTAATTTATCTTAAATACATGATTGACAATTTATTACATAAACTCAATAATTTATCTAATAAATATTTCACCAATATATAAATATATATTCGTAAAGAATAATGGATATTAAACTTGGGAAAAAAAAAACAAGAGAAGTTAGTATATTACAACAATAGGAGTGAATATCACTGTGGCAACTTGTTTATTAAGACAAAAAATTAAACCAATTTTATTTTTAAATGATCAAATTTGAAAATTGAAGGTCTCTTTTAAAAAATAAGAATATAAGAACATATATTTTGAATAGATTTTAGATGATAATATAACAAGGTCTAAAATTTGTGTCAATTCAAGTTTAATTAATTTTAATTGGCACGAATGTTGGACAAAAAAGTTTTTTGAGTATTAAGCATTGTTTAAAATTTAAATAAAGTTAAGTATTACGGATGACTATTTTCTTCTCATCGGAAAGACCGGTGAGAAAAAGATCCTCTGGGCTCTAGCCACAGCCCCCGTCTGAACTCAGCCAGCATTGAGTGGAAGACTAACGTGTCGCCCATTTTCTCCGTTTCTCTTACTAGATACTGAAATCACCATCTTCTCTCGTAAACAAAAGGTAACGAATCCTGCGATTGAAGCTTTTAATCTTATTTCAATGGAGCTTTCATTCTCGTTTCTTTGGAGCCCATATGAAAAGCCTACGCCACTGTCTTAGGATTCTTTTTCTGTCACTACATATCGCATCGAACTACTCATGACCCACGTGCTAAACCTCAGAAAAGCGTCTACTTTCAAATGGGTTTCCTCAGTCTGTGTTTTTAGAAGCAAGACCTCCTTGTGGCCGTTGTTATGCGATGAAGGATGTCATAGGTTCTACGGGAGAAAAAGAATTTTCGAAGATCAATGGGGCGGTCATTTAAATTACTTATCTCTTGACTGTATAAGAAAAGCCCAGGCTGCCTTATTAGAGTACTTACATTCCACTAGAAATTTGCATTATTTGGATGCGGAGCATATTAGCAAAAACTCGCCTTTTGTTCTTGGAAACCTATTGCAAAAGGTTGATACTAGGGAGAATATTGGGCAAGCATTGACCCGTTATTTGCGATTTAACCCCATTAATGAATTTGAGCCTTTCTTCGAGAGTTTAGGTCTAAAACCTTATGAATATGCTCCTTTTCTTCCCCCCGGATTGATTTTCTTGGGCGATGACAGTTTGCTGCTAGAGAACTATCATGTTTTCTGTGACTATGGCATTGCTAGAAATAAGATTGGAAAGATTTACATGGGGGCAGTTGATGTTTTTAAGTATGGTTATGGGGTATTGTCATTGAGACTTCAGGCCTATGAAGAATTGGGGCTTAGCAGGTCCTTTATATCAAGGTTGGTAGTTGCTTCCCCCTATCTTTTGATTGGGGACTTGGATAAGGACTTTCTTAAGGTATTAGAGGTATTAAAGAGAAAGGGGATAAAACTGGGATTAATTGAAGAATATTTTTCAGAAAAGAGTTCTTGCAACTGGAGCAAAATGCTTCTGATTCTGAACCTATTTCGAAAGATGGGTTGCAGTGAAGAGCAGTTAGGTGAGCTCATTAGACAGCACCCCTCAATTCTGTTTGAGGACTCAGGAAATCAGACATTCGCTTTATTAGGTTTCTTAACCAAATTTGGGTCTACAATAGATGAGATATATTCGATGTTTCTACGGTTTCCAGAAATGGAAGTTGGGAAATTTGTTTCGAATTTGAGGCAATGCTTTCTATTCTTGAATGATATTGAGATGGAGTCCCAAAAGATTGGGAAGATTGTTCGTTCTTATCCGCTACTAATGGGTTCATGTACATTGAAGAGAACTAGCAGCTTGCTCAGACTTTTGTCGGTGGGAAAGAAGCGACTTTGCAAGCTCATCCAAGAAAACCCACAAGAAATGAAGAAATGGGTTTTAGGATCAAGAGTTCAACCATTAACAAGTTCAGGAGAGAAACTACAATCAGAAGCATTGAAGATCAAGTTCTCGTTGAAGTTGGGATTTGTAGAAAATTCAGAAGCATTCAAGCAAAAACTAAAGTTTTTTCGAGGAAAAGGATCAGAACTCCAGGAAAGATTTGACTGTATTCTGAAAACTGGTTTAGATAAGAAGGATGTTTGTCACATGGTCAGAATTCGCCCTGAAATTCTTCAGCAGAAGAAAGATGTTATTCTAATGAAGATTAATATTTTAGTGAATGATTTTGGTTATCCTATATCATCTCTGGTAAAATGCCCATCATATCTTTGTTGTAACATACAGAAAGCCAAGCTTAGATTAGCAATGTATAATTGGCTCAAAGATCAAGGAACAGTTGATCCAACGCTTTCCTTGAATACTGTTGTTGCAAGCTCAGAAAGAATATTTGTAAATCAATTCGTTATAAGACATCCTAAAGGGCCTGAAATGTGGCAGGATTTGAAGAATAAAATTTATTCAAACTGAAAAGCCATATTTTTTTACTGCTTCTGTGATAGATGTGTGCTTTTATTTTCCCACTGATCTAACAATATGAAAAGTAGACTTACCAGATAATTGTTGGTCTACTGATTATGGTCTAGTCCTACTCCCAAATTCTATTCTCAGTTTTGGCGATCTGGGGTCTAGCTTCGCTTTTATATATGATTGTCTTTTAACCGTATAAAAAACAATCTTAGGCAATGGCCGATGCACGGCTATACTTATTTACGCCAGTCAGTTTGTGCTTTCAACACGTAAAATCTATTTAATTTTCCCCAAAACTAGTTGATAGCTTTATCCAACTGTTTATTCTCTTACTCTTTAAACCAATTTGAACCTCTAATTGTGCATTGGCTACTATTTATCAGCAGGGACTTTGATCAACATCCAGTGGTCTATGTACTCAACACTCTGCTAGCAAGAATAGATTTAAAGTTGTTTGGAAGAATAGCCTTGGCGCCAATGATTGATACATTTTCATGCCAATCCACAAATGGCTATGACTTGAAGAACTCCCTTCATGTTTGCTCTGACTACAGAAACACTTAAAAGTGGCACATCACAGATTTATTTTTTTTTGAAAAATCAAAAACTATATTGAAAAAGGAGATATAACATAACATCAATAAGCTTTGGAAGGTATCAACAATTTTAAAGATGAGATGCAATTTTGGGCCAAATAATCAAAGCAACAAGTTGTATTCTTTCTGGACTAACTATAGCCCTTGTTACATTCTATCTAGACTAACCATGTGTTGCATAATCAGATAAATAACTTATAGATTCTACTCTAATAGTGCAACTTCCCTTTCTGGTTTCTTCACTCATGGAAGAGTTGAAAGACTAAGAGAAGAACTCTAATCTCAGTTCTAGTTTTGTAGCAATAAATCAGTTATCTTCCATGAGAAAGCAGCTGCATTATTGAACCCTCTAATGGTATGATTAGTTAAAAGTTGCTTTGATCCATAATTTTAGATCTGCAAGAACCTATTCTTCAGAGATTAAACTTCTCTTGAAGAATATGTTATTTCTTTCTTTTTAAATGATATACATATAAGGAATAAAAGTTATCAAATAGATAGTTTTATTCCCCTTGTTGATACCCCAGTCGGAACATAATCATTCAAGGATTTCAACATGGTTGTACCTAGTAGTTTTAAGCTGATAGATGGCTAGAATTTTGTTCTAGATGGTAATTGAGTAATTACAATTGAAGAACCACTGGGAAGAGTTTTAGGTTGGTTTACAGTCGAATGTAGGAGTCATTTTCAAGATGAGGACAGTAGTCAGGCAAAATGTGCATAAGACTGGCTGAGAAGTTGGACCAAAAATTAGAGTTGATAAGTACTTTAAGCTTAAAACTAGTAGCGAAGTTATTCACAAAATCATTCAATCCAATAATTATCTTACAATTGGTATTAGAGCATGGTATTGTATGATTTTACGATATGATTGTGTTCTTGTTTGTTTTTGTATGAATGGAGTTTTGCATGATTATATATTTTCATGGAATTGTTGTATACGAAGCAGACTTAAGACCACAGACATGCAATGATTTTTAACGGTGTTAATACAAAGCATAAACATGATTACTTTTGGTGATGATATGTAATGCTTATGGGTTCTGTGTTTGCTTATGGATATATATGGATTGATTAAAAGAAAAGAAATGAAACTCCACTATGATGGGTTAGAGTGAGAAACTCTATGAGTTTGAGTCATGTATCATCCACTGAAGAAGATAATGGTGGATGATGTTAATGTTGACTCAAGGCAAGAGAGAAAAAGAATTCATGCAAGAAAGAAACGTTAGAATAGAGTTTAAAAAAACCAGAAGCGTAGGAAGACAATGATGAAGCGTCTGGGGCATGCAACATCATTCCGCAACGTCTGGCACGTGCAGCGCACATGCCAGACGATGTTTCCTGCATAAGCAATGCTGGCGTGTGCTACCTCTGCACGGGTAGAAGCTCCGCACGCTCCAGACAGGCTTCCAAACCCAAAACAAATAAATTATGGACTTATTAGCGCACGTGCCAGACGATGTTTCCTGCATAAGCAATGCTGGCGTGTGCTACCTCTGCGCAGGTAGAAGCTCTGCACTCGCCAGACAGGCTTCCAAACCCAAAAAAAAAAAATTATGGACTTATTTGTTGGCCTTTGGGCCATTAAAGGATGATATTGGGTTAGTAAATAATTATAGACTTTAAACCTTAAAAAAAACAATTTTTTTGATGGAACTTAATGAATTTGTAATAATTCATAATTGATTTATTTTCTATGCATATTATAAATTTTGTATCATATCATGTTTTAATTGTTACTTTTACTATTTATATTAAGCAATGTTTGGAATTAAATTTTCCTATTATATGTTGAATGTAATACATGACATTATGGAATTTTAGAATAGTTTGATAGTCACCAAAGTGACCAAACTAATTAAATTAAATTTTATCATGTATGATAATTATCAAATTAAATGTTTATTACATGGAAAACTTGTTAGTCACCAAAGTGGCCTAGCTTGAAAAATATTAAGCATTTAATTGTGATTTGTGATGTTAAAATGACATAAAGGTTTACCTGAACAATTAAGATTATTAATTATAACACTAGGAAATCATCTAAAGGTAGACCGCTGCTTATAATTAATGACATTAAAGGAACTTTATCAACATATTTAGTTAATATGATTGTATATCTAAAGATAACATACATGTTGATTAGAATATGATTGATTGTCCATTATAGTAAATTATATATATGCATCAGAATAGGTTACTACTATATATTTAAATTTCACCCAAAGGAGAATTTAAATACATAATCAAAGTTTATTAGTTAGTTTGAATCCATTGAGGTTTACTCAAAGCATTAATGTGTGGACTATATGTTGTATGTACAACATCTACTAATTTGTTTGCCTTAAGCAATGACTTAATCAAGTTCAATGGTCTGAACTATAGGGACTGGTCAGAACAAATCCAGTTCCAACTGGGTGTAATAGATTTGGACTTAACCATAGTTTTAGACGTAATACCTGCAGCCATAACTGAGACTAGTTCTGAAACTGACAACTCTTATTATGAGGCTAAAGAATGGTCTAACAGGCTGAGCTTAAATTTGATGTGAATGACGATCACAGAAAATGTAAAGCCATTAATGCCTAAAACAGACAATGCAAAGGAGTTCATGTTGAAGCTTAAAGAATACTCCCAATATGATATAGCTGACAAGTCCATAGTAGGGATTTTAATGAGTGAGCTGACGACCAAAAAATTTAATTGGTCATAGCCCATTCACAATCATGTAACTCATATGTCAAACTTAGCTGCAAAGCTAAAATCTATGGGTATGGATGTGAGTGAGTCCTTTCTAATACAATTCATTATCAACTCCCTTCCTCTAGAGTTTGGCCAGTTCGAGGTGAATTATAACATTATTAAGGAAAAATGAAACCTTCAAAAAATAAAGGTCATGTTGGTTCAAGAGGAAGGGAGATTGAAGAAAATAAAAAAAAACACTATGTTCATCTCACATTTCATCAAGGAGCTAGTAGCAGCAAGAACAAACCGGGAAAGAAAGTCAAATATAAGGACAAAACTCTCAGCAAAGTTAATGAGGGTCAAATCCATAAGGATAAGAGTGTCACTTTTGCAAGAAGCCTGGTTACTTCAAGAAAGATTGTCCTAAAAGAAAGGCTTGGTTCGAAAAGAAAGGTACATACTATACCTCAGTATGTTTTGAATCAAAACTTATTGAAGTGCCTAATAATACCTGGTGTTTAAATTCTGGTGCAACTACTCATGTGTCACATGTTAAATAGGGATTCCTTTCAATCCAAACCATAAACGGAATTAAAAAGTTCTTGTATATAGGGAACAGAATGAATGCACGAATAGAGGGCATTGAGACGTACAGATTGATCTTTGACACTAGGTGTCACCTGGATCTCAAAAATTGTCTTTATATTCCTGACTGTGCTAGGAATTTAGTTTCTATTACAAAGTTAGATGATGATGGTTTTAAATTTAAGATTGGAAACAGTGTTTTTTCATTGTATAAACATAAGTACTATTATGGTTCTGGTACTTTAATTTATTGTTTATATTGTTTCAATCTTGATGTTGATTTTACTAAATCTCTATTTCATGTTGGCCATATTATAGGAAATAAACGTAGTGTACATAATGAATGTTTTGTTTTTTGTGGCATAAAAGATTAGGTCATATATCTAAGAAAATGATACAAAGGTTAGTTAAAAATGAAATCTTACCTCTATTGGATTTTGTTGACAAGGATATATGTGTGGATTGTATTAAAGGCAAACAAACCAAACATTTATCAAAGCATCCAACCATAAGAAGTAGCACATTACTGGAATTAATACACACTGACATCTGTGATCTTTTCGACGTTCCTTCTTGGAGCGGCGAAAAATATTTCATTACCTTTATTGATGACTTCTCACGATATGGATATATTTATCTGCTACATGAGAAGTCTCAGTCTGTGGACATCTTAGAGGTATTCATTAATGAGATAGAAAGGCAATTAGATAGAAAAGTAAAGATAGTGAGATCTGATAGAGGTAGTGAATATTGGAAAATTTGATGAAAGTGGATAATGTTCAGGTCCATTTGCAAAGTTTCTTGCCAGTCGAGGCATATGTTCGCAATACAAAATGCCTAGTACACCATAACAAAATGGTGTAACTGAAAGGCGGAATCGTACTCTTATGAAAATGATTAGGAGCATGTTAATTAATAGTACTATACTTTTATCATTGTGGATGCATGCATTAAAGACCGTTGCATATCTGCTAAATAGGATTCCTAGTAAGGAAGTTCGTAAGACACCTTATAAACTGTGGATAGGAAGGAAACCTAGTTTATGACACTTTCACATGTGGGGTTATCCGGTAGAAGTAAAGTTATATATCCACATGAAAAGAAGCTTGATGAGAGAACCGTTAGTGGTTATTTCATCGACTATCCCGAAAAGTCAAAAGGATATAGATTTTATTGTCCTAACCATAGTACGAGAATAGTTGAGTCTGGTAACATTAGGTTCACTAAGAATGGTCAAATCAGTGGGAGTGGAGAACTGTGAAAGTGGATATTCACGAGAATCGAGTAGAAACTACTCCAAGACAAGTAGACACTACCACATCAGATGTGATTCCACCAGTTATTATTCCTCTTGTTATGTCACGAATACGTAACAGACTGGAACAACAAATTAATGTTCCAATTCCACAAATTGTATATATTAATGACGAACCAACTAATGATGATCAAGTTATAATTGATCAAGTAATGTCACAAGATGTAGCATTACGAAGGTCTTAAAGGAAAAGAAGACAAGCTATTTCAAGTGTAGCATCCCACTCCCGCAAGACCCAAACTCGACATCTAGGGTGATATCCGAGCCCGTGCCTCACGAGAGTGGTATGCTAGAGCAGTCAAAACGGTTCAAAAACTCAGTAAGACATTTTTATTTTGAAAACAATCGTACGTGCGGAATTCAATAAACAATTTGGGCCCGCTATAATTCAAAAATAGTTTCAATCACAACACAATTTCAGTCATTAAAAAGGCACTCAACAGTATTTAATCAACTCATGCACAAAAATTCCATAGCCAAATTAGGCCCAATGCCATTTCTGAACACTTTCGGTAATCACATTACAAATACAACCTTTACCAAATGAGGCCCTCTGAAATAACAGTACTATTCTACAGACATTGTAGGAATACAATTACATAAGACAGAAAGACACTAATGCAGACATGAACTGATCCCGACCTTAAAACTCTGACTTGCATGCAGTAGGCATACTCCCGTTTGTCTAACGGGGAACTCTTCAATTCCTGAAAAATAGTTGCAATTTTGGGTGAGTTTGCGAACTTAGTGAGAAACTATCATCTATGGTTCACTCAACTCATGCATATACAAACAATTTACAGAATATCACATAGCATTATGGTCAGAAATATCACATGATCTATCATTTCACAAATATAAGGAGTTTCGCCTTTCACTCAGTCCATGTTCAATCATATGTATATGCAATGCACATGTGACACTTTCCATTTTATTAAGATGTTGTGACCGTGCGCCTGATCTGTCCCAAAATGGGCTCATTAACGGTAAGCCTGTGGCTCTGAATTAGGTTGGGCTCGAGGCCCTGTTGCGTTGAGCTTTAAGCTCTAAAATACGTTGGCTGCTCCGGTCACAACTATCATTATCTGAACATGCCTTTATGCATGAATGCATATATCTCAATTTGCATTAAAACCAAGTAATTACAATTTACACACAAATGACACTTCGATATCAAGTCCCTGATATTTCGGACACCTATGGTTTGAACTCAATCAAAATTAAACACATAAACCCTCCATTATCTCCACATGGCATAAGCACATAATATTTAACACATAAA
>JANJEY010000005.1:57988747-58003109 GCA_024703695.1 Erythroxylum cataractarum
TTATTAAATTAAACTTATTTCAATATATTTAAAAATACATTTAAATAAATTATCATCTGCGACGTTTGTGATCAAACATCGCAGGTTGTAATGCTTTCTACGACGTCTAGAAGACGTCGCAGATTTTCATACTTTCTACGACGTCTAGAAGACCTCGAAGAATGTCAGGCTATCTACGACGTCTAGAAGAAGTTTCAGATTGTCAGTAATTCCACGACGTTCAACAGACGTCGCAGATTGTCATGCTTTCTACAACGTCTAGTACACGTCGTAGAAAGGTATGTTGTTTCCACGACGTTTAACTCAAACGTCGCTCATTCGCTTACACTTTTTCGACGTTTCCCCAAACGTCGACAAATCACCTAGGCTTCCTCGACGTTTTTTACAAAACGTCGATAAAACGTTTGCTTACTCCCCTTCAATGACGTTCGGTGCGACATTTTTAGAAACGTCACAAAAAATGTTCACCGACGTTTTTCTAACATTTGCGACGTTTTTAAAACGTCGCAAATTGGGTATTTTCCTTGTAGTGACTATGAGATGATGTCTTGTACTTAACTCAACTTAAGAATTAGTAGCCAAATTAAGTGAAGTAATGAAGAAGGAAAGGACAACATCGTCAAAGGAGGAGGGAGGGGGAAGATGACGAAGACGATGCATGGAGGACGTAATCAATGTAAAAATTTAGGATAATCAGAGTTTTTAAAATTTTAAAATAGTTTAGTAAAGTGAATAATACGATTTAACTTAAAATATATTTAATATATTTATTAAAAATTAAACAAAACTAAAGAAAATAATATTAACATTAATTTAAGTTTAATCAAACAAATGAGTCTTACTTTGTCAGGTGATATATTTACGGTAAAGAGGGATTCATATGTTCAATAAAAATAATAATTTTGTATCACATCGGTAACTATGTGATATATAACAGATAAAAATCAATTGTCTAAATTTTCATATATTTTAAATTTAATTTAAATATCTTGCAAGCATTAAAATTCATTTTAAACGCTTTAAAACTTTAAAATATATTTGATACTTTAGTGAAAATGTTAAAGTTAAATTTATATGTTTTTAATCATTAACAGTTAAAAAATAAGTAAATTCACCACCTCTGCAATGTCACATATTCTCATAATCTTTTATAACATTTCAAGTGGACATTTATTGGTCTCGTCATTTCTTATAATATTCAAAGTGGACATTCTTTGATCTGATTACTGGCCAAATTGGAAAATAATTTCAACTTTGAGTATAATTAGCAAGAAAAAATTGAAGACTTTTTATCACATTATAAAGACGTGGATCATTACCATTGCCATTAACTAATAAATAAGGAGACACTTGGTTTAAATTGGATAATGGTAATAAAAATTAGAATGAATATAGTGAGGACTGAGAATGAATATAACCATTATAATTATGATGGTTGGTTAAAAAGAATGAATGATTATCAATTTTATTGTTAGTAGTAGGTTTATTAAAAATATTAAAAAATAAAAGTTTGTTAATTTTTTTATTTACATCAAATTTTTATATATTTTAATTAGTTATATTTAATTGCTAAAAAAGAGAACAATATATAATTAATTAATTATATTTTAATTAATTAATTATGTTTTAATATTATTTAAATTAATTATATTGTAATGTTATTTTAATTAATGTAATATAAAAAGATTAAAAAATAATGAGGAAAGTGTCACTAAAAAATGATTGACATTCCTCTTATGCTTGATAGGTATGGAGCAATACTTGAAAGTTGAATATCATAATAATATCCCTATAATGATAATATATAACCATCCACTTCTTTTTCATTTCGTGCTCAATGAATCCTTCTCAAATCTATCAACCAAGTACTCGTTAAAACAAGTTTGTTGTATCATATACCAAAGTATGGAAATGCCAATCTTTGTTTATTCATTTGGAACAGAGTAACTTATCCTAGTAAGAAGTGATCTCTGTTTACCCATTCTCAGATCTTCTATTTTTATTAATCAGTTTCAAATATGTACTAATTAATCTCATCCACGTATTTTCGTGAGACCGGCGTAAAAATGTACGTAGATAAAATTAACTTGGAACGTTGTTTTAGTAACTGAGGATTGCATGAATTAACAAAGAACAAAAAGAAATTAAAAAAATCATGTCTCCTGGAGCGACGCTCAATACAATGTACGTGATGAGGAAATTCTACAACAGTGATGTTCCATTCTGCGGGACTACTTGCCTTGTACTGGCACCCCATTCTATGGCTTCTTCCACTGCTCGTTGGCGTTCCACATCTTCATTTTCTTCATTCTGATAACATGGTCGAGAAGACAACGAAATAGGTGTGCCATTCGCGTCAAGACCAAGAAAGCTGAGAGTAGACAGTACATCACTCATCAGATGCCAGACGTTTGCGTCCTCTTGAAGGCACATTGCTGCCACTGCCACTGCCACTGCTTGTTTCAATCCTCTAACCGGAAAGTCTCCTCTGAGAAGTGGATCAGCTAGTTCCGCGAACCTACTCGTTTCCTTGAATATTGGTTCTGTATGTTGATGAAAACATATTCGGCCAGCATAGAACATACTAAATTTGCCTCTATCGAGTCTCTGCTGCCGATCTTGTGATGTCAATGACCCTTCACCCAGTGATCAATTCCAGTAAAACGACTCCAAAGCTGTAGACATCTGACTTGGTTGTTAGTTGACCTGTTCTATGATGCTCTGGCGCGCAGTAAACATGTGTTCCCATTACCTTGGAAGACACGTGTATCTTGTCTCCCACGCAGTGACGGAGCTACGTTGTTGAAGGGGAGGGCTCCCCTTTCAAAAAAAAATTTTAAATTATTTATATAATTAAATTAATAACATTTAAATTTTAAATTTAATTATCATACCAATATCTTTTGTTTTTTTTTTTAAATCAAATAAATAAAACATTAAATATTAAGAGGAGTTACGGTTGAAACTTAGAAGTCATTAGTCAAATGGGTTGGATACACTAGCCCCCCTTAGAGTTGGCCCCCCTTTAGAGTTGAGTCTGACTCCGTCTGCTCCCACGGGTCGAGGCTTGGCTAGTCCAAAATTGGAAAGTATTGAATTGTATTGATCCTTGTCCAGCAAAATATTGGATGTTTTCAAGTCACAGTAAATTACAGGAGTATTTGCCTTGTTATGCAAATATTCTAAGCCTTTGGCTGCACCTAGCGCTATGTTCATCCTCGTAAACCATTCTAGAAGCTTTTACTCCCAGGAAATATCTGAAAATTCAGAATTTTGGTCGGTGGAAAATCACCTAGTACAATTATTCGATCTTTCACAGCTAGTTGCGTGAATAACCACTGGCAGTTAAACCAATGAAGATTAAGGGTTTGGCATGTTTATACAAGCTCAAATTGATATAGACTCATGATCCTTCCAACTATAATACCGACCGATCATCTTGTTTTGTTTCAATTACAGAAATGTAGGTAAACAAAGTAATGATTGTTTACTGAAAAGATGGTCTTCTACAGATCCTGAGGACATATACTCGTAAACCAGAAGCCTTTGATCTCCATCAGCACAATATCCAATAAGGTTTACTTGATTGGAATGGTGTAGGACTCAACATCAACGCTTCAATTTGAAATAACTCCCTGTTTCCTTCCTTGCAATCCATTTCTATCAAGTTGCTTTATTGCCACAACCTGAATGAAAATTATCCACTTTTAGTACTCAAAATTTGTTCGTTCAAAGAAAAAAGAGAAGAAGAAAACCCAAAAAAAAGTTGGTTTACAACATCGAAAAAGGAATCTAATATACCTGTCTAGTTTTCTCAAGTTTCCCTTCATATACCCTTCCAAATTGTAGGAAGTATGTCTAAGAACTTCAGGCAGGAGTGTCAAATCATAATGTTCATACAGTGCCATGCAATCAACGTACAAGAACCTAGTTAAAGAAATTCAAGAAGAGTTAGTTAATTGGCAGTTAGATAATTGAGTGTTATAAATATTGTAAGTCCATAGAAAATACGTATGTGCATTTTGTACCTTGATATTGAATACAATCAGACGAAATCTCAACGAGTTGTTGAATTCTTTAAGCACGCTCTATTTGCCCTTATTCTCATGTGTTTTTCTCTCTCTAAACTTCGTTCTCTAAATTCTGATTATTCTATTTGTAGTTCTTTGTATATAATAGATAGATAACAACAAAGTGGTATCAGAGCTAGATTTTTAAGGGATCTGTGAAGGTGTAGGTAAATAACTTGGCTCAGAGGTCTAACTCTTTCCTGTACAAGGCACAACTACGAGTGAAGAATACTCATAGATGGTTAAGAGCTCAACTCAGAGTCTACAACCTGCGATATTCAATGGAGAAGGATATCAAATATGGGCAATCAAGATGGAGGCATATGATGGTTTTCTTTCACCCATGATGGGTCTAAAACATCCGCGTACAATAATAACTACTGATGGTAGTTATCTGAAGATTGTATTTAAAAGACAAAGCCAACGGTTTAGAAAAAAAAACGGACTTCGGGTATTTTGTTTTTGAGAGAAAAACGTTGGATTGTGCAAACTCTGTGTTCCTTAGCCGGTGGAAACCTAAACAAGCATCAAGTATGTATGTTTGTTTTTCCATGCATATAATTGATCCTATAGTTTATGAAATGTTCATAGATTGTCTAACATTTATAATTAAACTTTTGGATTTAAACTACTAAATGTAGGTAAACGAGTCCTGAAACATCTAAAAGAAATCAAAGGATTATATGTTGGTGTGCAAGAAAGGTTTAGAGCCTTTCTTATAAATCATATGGATTCGAATTTTACCATATGCCTAAATGACAAAATGTTCACGTTAAACTATATTTTTATCTTGGGAGATGGTGTTTTATATCGGAGAAACGTCAAGGTTAGTATTATTTCTCCTCTTTATGTCTTTGACAAATATATATCTGTCTGCAATGCGGTCACTGTACTTACAAGTTCAAAGGAAGGTTAATGATTTGAAGCTTTAACAGCTTAAGCATGCATTTTATGCTGACAGGATGGGTTTTTAGGACACCAAACCTGGTCAGAGCATATGGAAACCCATTGCCCTTTTCGTCAGTGGGTCTGCTCTGCTGATTTGGGCAATATCATTCATTTGCTTCCCTTTTTCCGGCAGATGATTTGTATTTTGATTCTTTTTTTCAAGTAAGACCAATTTAGGAAGGAAGTAAGATAACCAACTTAGACTGATGGTAGAGCACGTTTAACTCGCACCAGACTTGAAGTTGAGCAATATGTTGCAATGGCTTAAGTGTCATAAACATACAGGTAACTTAGTCTTAATAATTTCGCGGACATCACGGGTAAAGTTAGAGGAGGAAGTGATGCCTATAGCTTTTACCTTCCCACCGTTGAAAATGATGACCATCATTCTGGGGGATACTACAGAAGTGTATTCTGTGAAGTTTTAGCTAGTTTGTAAGAGAGATGATATATAACAACAGTCAAATGAAGCTTGAATACAAATTGCATTTTGTCACAATATCTTATACCGAAATCTAGCTCTTAAGTTAGCAACCAGAATACAGATTGCATTTTGTCACAGCAAGCACAGACGCTAGGTAAAAACTAACTGGTTTTGGGCAGGCCCAGGAAGGTCCGCTCGGTTTTGTCGTCGTGGTTTTGGGCTTGGCCGAATTAGAAATGCAGCTACAAGCTTCCCTCTCCAGGATGAAGGTTCTAACTGTCTCCATAGTTTTGTTGGTCAAACAGGCAGGGAGAGGGTATGTACGAGCCCAAGTCCAAGACAGGAAAAGCAATGCTTAGAGGATATACTTTTTCACTCTTTAAATCTCAATGGTTAAACATCAATTTCGATTTCACCCCTTTGATATTAAATAATTAAATATATTAAATAATTAAATAATATATATGTAGTAAATCAGATTATGAAAAATAGCAAAAGAAAACAAACTTTTTATAGATTCCATAACTTTTTATAACTCAAAGAATCCAAAATCAAAACCAAAAATCAAAGACATTAAATAAACAGATTTTTTTACTGAATTTAAAAACAAAAATAGAAAATCAAAAATAAAAATTGAAACTTTTTAAATATATAAAATTGAGAAACTATTTTTAATTTTAAAATTTTATTAAAAAATATTCAATATCAATTTATATCAACATGATACCTCACCAAAACCAAAATTAATACCAACTTCAATAAGATGCTAGTGTAAGCATAAGCATATTACTTAATATGGTTGCTTAACATGCGTGCCTAAATATCGCTCTATATTCAAGTTATCGTTTGAGTGTGTAATTATGGTTTCATCCTTTAATACTCTTTTTGCAGTTGAATTTTTTTTACTATATTATTTTATTTGATGCTTTGGTCTCTATTTATGGCATTCACATTTTTAAATCAGTAGAAGTTGATATCTCATCATCTCTTCCACAACAAAAAAAGGGCCAATAAGTAAAGGAAAATTGTTCAACGTAATGGAGTGAGTTAAATTGGTTCGTTTCATTTTCATAACATGTATGTATAGATTCTCTCTTTTGTCTGAATCCTCAAGTCAAAAGCATTTAAAGGACCTCCAAGTTCATTATTCCTTTATGTTAAGCCTATTCTTGAGGAGAATATTGACATTATACACATTCAAAAGGGTTGTAAATAAGCTAAAAAGCATTTTGTCAATTATCAGTTGTGAGATATTTCGGTTTTTCAAAATAAGCTTTGCCATTTTGGTTTGAGAGAAAGATGTTAAGTGGTAATTTATCACAATCATAATAGTAGCTTGTCTTGTTTAGATTATAGTAGGATAGTCAATTTGTTAATTATAATAGGTTAGTCGATTTGCTTAAACATTATCAATGGTAGTGGTAGGGATCTTAATTAAGCATTGATACTTTACAAATTGCGAGTGACTTTGTCCACTTTGCCAGAGTACATAAATGGACCATAACCTTAAAAATAATTGTTTGTTTATTTATGTCATTATAAACTTGGCTTATTATTATAAGAGGAAAGAACTTCATTATAAATGAGATATGTTTTTTATCCTCTTCTTTTTATCATTTTCTTTCTGTTCATTATAATTAAGAGAACAAAAGACAAAATCTCCCCTTTCTAAAAATTTATCCCTCCTTATAAATATTTGGAGACACAGTCAATGATTTTGAAGAAATTACTCTATCAACCTATGTTATTACTATTTCCAATAATTAAGGCAATATATATCTAAAGTTTATGTCAATCAGTCATAATAGACCATAATTTTTGGTCCATAAAAGTCTTAATTGGTTTGTAATACCATGCCTCCTAAAATTGTTAAGAGATTAAATTGTTAGATTAAGTCACATGAGTTATTTCATTTAAGAATTTGAGAGATTTATTTCATTCACATTCATAATATTCGTATACACATATCAATCATGATTTAGAAAATATTGCAAGATAGTATTTGCACTCAATTGACACATTCCGAGGTATGAAAGTTTTTTACTGATCATGATGTAATTGTGTGCTGATTTTGTCTTGCATTTTGTTTTGATGGACTATAATAGTAAATTGGAAATTTATCGTTACAATTAAATAATTGATGAGGTGAAATGTGCATCTAGTCTAAGAAAAATGTTAAAGAGCAAAACAAATTGATACATGAAAATTTAGGTTGATTAGGTATATGAAATGGTAACATGTGGCATTGGGAATAAGCAATAAATGACTCAGTTAAATGAATGAAAAGTGGTTTGAGTATAATTACGACAAGTGGCCCTTTAAGTTTGTGACAATTGTCATTTTAGAATTATGTCATGCGGAGCAATAGAATGGTGACATGTGTAGCTTTACGAATGGTGACATATATAGCCTTACAATTGGTGACATGTGTAGCCTTACAAGTAGTAAAATATGGAGGCTTAAAATGAGTGAAATGTGAAGCCTAAAGTAAGTGACACATTAACCAATAAAATAGTAACATATAGACCAATAGAAGGATAACATATGTACTAATATAATGGTGACACATAGACCAATGGAATGGTGATACATGGATTAGTTTGACCTTCTTGAATTTTCTAGAGAAAATGGATGAAAAGGAAATAGAAGTAAGAGTGAGGGTCTTCCATAAGGCTGGAAGAGGGGGAAAAACGAAAATGAGAAGAGAAGGAGAGAAAAATGGGAAGAGAAGAGAAGAAGGAAAGAAATTATCAAGGTAAGCTAAAATTCTACTTTCAATTTCATCTTTCTCTTTCTATCTGTCTTTCATATTCTTAGAGCATGAATTTGAAAAAAATCAAAGATTGAAAGTTGTAGATATAGGTCTTGACTTTTGTGAGGCTTGACAAAATAGTAACTAGAGTTTGAGTTATGCTTGTTTCCCTAATACTGCTTGTGATAGACCAACCTTATACTATTTCTTGATTTTTAAGGACCTTAGAGTCCGAATTAGTGAAAGCATACAACATACAAAATGATTATTGATGTCTTATTAATGTTTCTATAAAATGGTTTTGTTAGGAGATGTATTGATAATAATTTATTGAGGGTTCAGTATTAGTTGCCAGTCTGTTTCTTACCTAAAATAGGACATAATTTGGATGGAGAATATATTTTAAAGGAAGATGATGTTTATGTAATTTTTAGATATATTAAGATTAACGAAAGTCTGGTTTTGGAGGGCACAAGAATCACAACATTTGGATTTTTCTGGAGAGAGTTATGATTAAAAGAAGACAACTTGTTCATAAAGAAACATTAGGAAGAAAAAGATGTAAACATTGCACATAAGGTTAAGTTAGCTTGATGGTTAAGGAGAGATTGAGCTGAATTAGTAAGTGAATTATTGACCTATTGATATATGTTAGAATAACATTTATGATAATTGATTAGGGATGAATTTGGTTGTGGTGGTGTATGAATATGAGATACATGTTTAAGTAGTAAATACATTATATATTTGTATATATAAAGGCTTGAGAGCTGTGGATCAAGGAGCTCGTACCGAGGATTATTTAAGTCAATGAAATATACACTTTCTTTTAAAGTGGGTTGGGGGAACCATATCTCTCAAATGGGATTAGATCATCCTAAGACATGCATGATGAGTTATAAGTGAATTTTGAACCAAGGTAATGCATAGTAGAATTGAATTTCAAATGGATGCTAGTATATTTGTGTATTGAATAAACGATATTATTTTGAATAACTCTTTGCACTTAGAGTACAACTAATGTTTTTATTACATATTTTGAGAAATGGTATTGTTTTCAGCAAACCTGCACTTGAAGTGCAAAGGATAATGTTTATTTTCTGAAACTACATTTTTGAACAACTTTGCACTTGAACTGCAAAAGATGAATTTTATTGACTGAAATAATACTTTGGAACTTACATATTCATAATCAAGTCATATATGTTGTATGTATATGTTTTTTTTTTTGGCTTAGAGCCATGGCAGGGTTCTATTTTATCGGTTGGACCTATAAATAAAGACATGGTGCCTTACTTGATTTTTGTACTTAATATTTGTATATGATTTTTGTGATTGGTGAGGTAACAATTGTCCAATCATATGCTAAGCACAATAGATTAACCAATCCCTATACCCTTGAAACTGGTATATAAAAGTTGAGTCCTTATATCGACACCTTCTACGGGACTTGCGGGTGATTTCATACCTAGGGTTTGATCACCAACGAGCTCATCACCTAAGGTCATAATGCTCATGTTGATTGTAGTCCAGACTCACCACAGATGAAAGTCGAGCCAACATCAGGAATAAATGGGTGTGCACACTAGTTAGGCCACTAATGGTGACACACATGATTGTTTTGGCTTATTTTGAGATTTATTTTCTAACGATATTTGATTTATACATATGATATTTTTCTACTTTTGTGTACTAGAACAGGAATCTAAGTTCATCAAATATGTGATTAATAGGCTAGGCTTATATGGTTCCTAACTAGTATACATTGAGTCATAGGCTAGGCCTATATGTTTCTATATCATGTATGTTTGCTTCATAAGTTATTTACACCGTCTTGGTATGTATCAAGTTCTATTTGTGATATATGTTTTTCCTACTTACTGAGTGCATAGTGTACTCAGACCCTCTGCTTTCTAACCATGCAAGTTAATTTGGTAAGCTTGAGGCTCTGAGTGTATCGTGCAGTCTTTTGATATTTTCGGGGCATTACCACACGTGGTTAGTCTCTGTTTTGTACTTTTGTTATATAGTGGCTCGTGAACTGTTTTTATTAAGTTGGTTATGTTGATATACTTTATGATTTTGTAAATTAACTCTTGACTGTCTTATGTTTTATAAATGACCTTATGTATGAACCTTTTGTACTGTTGTTGAGAATGTTCTTGAGTGAACTTAAAAGTCCAAAAGTTATGATAGAGTTTTAATGTGAATATAGAAGTGCGTTTAAAACTGATTTGCAAGTGTTTTAATTGAGTTTTGAAATTTTCATAATACAGTCGTTACGCTGTCCAAATGTTTTTAAAGGATATGCAATTATCCTTACATAGTCGGATTAAGGGTACCGTGAGTCTTCTTAGCTCGGATATGCGGCAGTTGTCATGTGCTCGATATGGTACGGAGTCGTGACATGGTTAATATTAATTGCGGGTATATAGTTATAGAAATAATTTCCATAAATAAAAAAATTAGTCTAAGTGTGAAAGATTATAAACTTGGAAACTAATTAATCAATCTATCCTTACTTATTGTTAATTCATGATGAACTTACATTCTTTTAATATAAATGTAGTTTTTGTATCTGCTTGCTAAGCATTAAAAATAGCAGTTATTCTTAGAGTTAAACTATTATAAATCTATTTTTTATAAACTATTAAGTATCACTTTTCTAGGCTTCATTTTTTAGAGTTCAAGATTTGTTTTAAAATAGATCTTAAAAATTTAAAACTATGTAATTTGGCTCTCAGATTGATAGAACCTTAAATTTTTGTTATGATTTTATTAGTTATGCTTAACAATTTTATAAGTTAAAACCCACATTAGCCACATAAGTGAATTGATATGAATCCTACATGATTGAAAACCTAGAAAAAAAAACTTCTTTTATTTCTTTAAACAAAGTGTTACAGTGGAGACACTGCGTAATAGGATTTCAATTACAAAATAGATACTGATAATAAGAAGAAAAAAAAAGCTTAATACAAAACATCTTTAAAAATTAGTCTTCAAGTCTTAATTAATCTCCTTAATCTATGGTCGATCTCTAATTACTCATTGGTCTTCTAAATTTTTTCCTTGTCAAAAGGATGCATTTTATCGTCAATCTTCTCACCTCTTACCATGTTCCCCATATTTTAAGCGTATTTTTCTAAAATATTTTTGACTCCCACTTTTTTCTTAACTTGTTCATCTTCTACCTTGTACTTTTCTATCTATTCAACCATCTTTTCAATATCTTTCTTACTTAATCTTTCCTTGTTATTGGATATTGTAATATCACGCTTAACACTAATGGTTTTGTCCTTTAAAACATGTTTAAGATACCATTGGCTCTTTTATATTTATATACTTGAATAAGTCACCTATGCCTCCACCTCCACCACCACCTAAGAATAGAAATCAATGCTATCATTACCACTGAGACAAAAGTTTCGTTGATAAATTTTAAAGGAAATTGTAAGAATAAACATCCACCACTAGTTAGAACATGTCACATGATGAACATAGAAAAAATGGCTAGATTTTGTTTGGTTTGTGGGTACTACATTAGCATTAAGTTAGTTCCTTAGATTGAATTACTTGCTAGGATCAATTTGTAGCTTAATGTTTGAGTATGCAATCACAAGTTTATTGTTGCAAATCACAAGCTAATTATGTTTAATTTAAGGTTTAAAAAATCTGGAGTCCATTTCAATCACCTAAATGGCTAATGTAGACTCTTAACTTCGAAAAAATTGTCAGCTAATTATGACCAACAAAACCTAATGAAAATTTGGGATTTTCATACTTTAAGAACCAAATTACATGGTTTGAAAATATTATGATGTTTGTAACACTAACAAATGTTAAGATCCAAGTTAAATTTTTAAAAGATTAACTAAGAATAAAACCAATCATGAGGCTTTACAAGGTCAACAAAGAGGACTCATCCTTTCGATTGGAAAAAAAAAAGTTATAATTATTAATTAGCTTTCAAATAATAACAAGAGAAAAATAAATTTAAAATACTTGCAAAGATGTAGAAGCTAGGAGAGTTACTTCATTTTTGGACCTGGGAGGTTAATGGACAACCTTAGTTTGAGATTCCATCTTATTCCAACTAGATCAAATTTGAGATTGAGTATCCAAAAATTTCTTTAAATGAATTCTTAGGTTCCTTTCACGCCATAAAGAATAAATATTGCAACTCAGGGCAATTTTAAAGAGGTTAAATTCACTTCCCATTAGTTCCTTTCCTTGTTTAGTTCATTACACCTAATATAACATTTTGAAGACATGTGCAACCAAATAATTGGACAATTGCACATAACAAAGGCTGGAAAACCAGTATTGAAAGAACAACTAATGGATTCTGATATAGATTTGCAAAGCTGACATGTGAAATATAAACACCTTTTTATTCTATCCCTTATTTTTAATTTGTGCTTAGTTATTAGCTAGAAAAGAAATGAGATTTTAGGAATGACATACTTAGACCAAGCTAGTTCAGACTAATTGATCCGGAGGCAAGGTCCCTTAAATATCTCCAAGCATGATTTATTTGTGAATCTCTTAGATCTTTTTTTTCAGATTATGAAATTTAAGGATGAAGGATTAGGCTTGTGATTTGGAAAGCTAGCTTCAACCAAAGACAACCTTCTTCTCTTGTTACTCCATTTCCCTCCTTCAATAATTTCTCTCACTTTGGCATTCCTAGGAATCCCAAGTCTCATTATTCCATTAAAATCTCATATGAAGAGGACCTAGGTTGCATCGGTTATCAAATCACAACTAAGTACATAAACCATTTCCTAGCAAGCATTTAAATTCTTGGCAGAGGAGATTCCTCAACTTCAACATCTGTTCTAAAGTCCATAAATGCTTCTTGCTAGGTTTCATACCCCAAAATCCCTTATAGTTAAATATTAGAATGCATCCAACTTTTAGTGCATACTTTGTAGGGTAAAATTTACCGTCCCCCCCTTTTTTTATCTAATATGTTTACAAAGTTTTTGTTTTTATTTCTATTTACATTTTTTTAGTTTCTACAATTTTTAAAAAAAATTAAAAAAATGACTTTTAAAAGCTTTCAGAATCATTATCCTTATGTTTTTAAGCATATTCAAAGTTACTCATTAACTAATATGACAGTTAGAATATTAATAAGAAAACGAAAATAACCAAGCTTACAAATTAGCTTACTTACTGTTTTTATATACCACATCATTCTTATATTGTCTCATTTGCATGCGGGTCTACTGGAAATAGCCTCTCTACTATGTAGGGTAAGGCTGCGTACTATCGGACCTCCCCAGACTCTGCTTCATTGCGAGATTTCAGACTAAGTGATGATGATGATGAATTTAAGGTTTCAAAAATCTGGGGTCCATGTCAATCATCTAAATGGCTAATGTAGACTCTTAACTTCAAAAAAATTGTCAGCTAAGTACGACTAACCAAACCTAATGAAAATTTGGGATTTTCATTCTTTAAGAACCAAATTACATGGTTTGAAAATATTATGATGTTTGTAACACTAACAAATGTTAAGATCCAACTTAAATTTTTAAAAGATTAACTAAGAATAAAAGCAATCATGAGGCTTTACAAGGTCAACAAAGAGGACTCATCCTTTCGATTGGAAAAAAAAGTTATAATTAGTAATTAGCTTTCAAATAATAACAAGAGAAAAATAAATTAAAAATACTTGCAGTGATGTAGAAGCTAGGAGAGTAACTTCATTTTTGGACCTGGGAGGTTAATGAACAACCTTAGTTTGAGATTCCATCTTGTTCCAACTAGATCTAATTTGAGATTGAGAAGCCAAAATTTTCTTTAAATGAATTCTTAGGTTCCTTTCATAAAGCATAAATGTTGCAACTCAAGGCAATTTTAAAGAGGTTAAATTCACTTCCCATTAGTTCCTTTCCTTGTTTAGTTCATTACACCTAACATGACCTTTTCAAGACATATGCAATCAAATAATTGGATAATTGAGCATAAAGAAGGCTGGAAAACCAGTATTGAAAGAGCAACTAATGGATTCTGATATAGATTTGCAAAGCTCACATGTTAAATATGAACACCTTTTTATTCTATCTCTTATTTTTAATTCGTGCTTAGTTATTAGCTAGAAAAGAAATGAGATTTTAGGAATGACATACTTAGACCAAGCTAGTTCAGACTAATTGA
>JANJEY010000005.1:58169503-58183197 GCA_024703695.1 Erythroxylum cataractarum
ATAATCAAAGTTTAAGCTAAAACTTTTTAGTAGTCTTAAAGTCATGTAAATAATTATCATTTTTCTAGTTTAAACTTAACCTATTTAAACATTTTTAAATTACATTCACATCATAAGATAATATGTTTTCTAAAATAATTATATAAATATAAATAAATTATTTAATTGTTATCAAATATATTTTCTTACAATAACGCATACAAACCAATAAAGCCAATTTTAAAGTACCTCATTTTTACTGAATTTTTATATAATTCGTTTTCAACCTTCAAATTTTTTGAACTTATTTTTTACTGAATTTTCATATAATTCAGATTTGACCAAACCGTTTTCTCTAATATAAAGAAAAAATTATAAATGTAAGTTGTTAGATAGGATAAAATCCCAGTTAATCAGGAATTCTTGTAATCAGATAGGATAAGATCCCACGAAATCAGGGATTGTTATAGCTGTAGAATATAGGTTGATGTCTATAAGAGATGAATGATTTTTACGGAAAAAAATATACAGTTCCTCCTATTCTCTGTCTTAATTACAATAATTAACATGGTATCAAAGCTAAATTACGATCAAGGGATCCGTAATCCGGCAAGTTCATCATCTACCTGAATACTTTGCTCAGACCAATTTTCTCAGGATCAATGGGTGACGAAGAATCTACATCGTCTCCAGCATTGTCCGAGGCAGCCATCACCCTTTCTCAGCAAATAGCCCAGATATTACAGACACAAAACACCAGACAATCCGACTTTGATCATAATTCTGGTAGCCATCCGGTAACTATTGAAATCAAACTCAATAGTCACAATTATGTCCTATGGTCCAGAATGATGGAGATAGCAATTGGGGGCCGAGGTCGCCTCAGCCACATCACTGGCCAACCTCAACCACCTATAGTCACCGATCCCCAATATCAGACTTCGAGACAGAAAGATTTGCAGGTTTTTTTC
The DNA here is from genome assembly GCA_024703695.1 of Erythroxylum cataractarum. Lineage (NCBI taxonomy): Eukaryota > Viridiplantae > Streptophyta > Magnoliopsida > Malpighiales > Erythroxylaceae > Erythroxylum > Erythroxylum cataractarum. The sequence goes on from JANJEY010000005.1 coordinate 58,170,454, forward strand.
TGGATTACGCAAGCTATTGAACCCACGCTGGTAACTCAATTCATTCACTATCCGACTGCAAAAGATCTGTGGGAAGGGTTAGCAATTACGTATAAAGCTGGGGAGGATAGTCTACAGATCTTCGACATGGTGACTAAGGCCGATAGGATTCAACAAAATCAGTCCTCATTGGAGGACTACTATGGTATCAGTCAGAGTTTGTGGATGGAAATTGATAGACGGCAACCGAACACTATGGAGTTACCTGCCGATATCGATCGGTACAATCGATTGCAACAACAACATCGGCTCTTCAAATTTTTAGCCGGATTAAATTCAGAATATGATGCAATAATCAGAGATATTTTACGGATGACACCCTTACCTTCAGTCGAGGCGGCGTACGCCACTGTTCGCCGGGAAGCCGCCAGAAAAAACATCTTCAGTTCATCGGCAACCTCCAGCGGAGCGAACCCATCATCAGGTGTCGGGTCGGGACTCATACTCAGAGGACAGGAGCCAAATCTTGCAAACCCACAAGGATCTCAGCCCTCCCGCCGGTCTGATATCAACGGAAATCCTACAAATCCGTCATCCCGACAGAAAACTGATCAGCGGTGTGATCACTGTGGCGTGAAGGGACATCTCAAACGAGATTGCTTCCACCTTGTCGGATACCCCGAGTGGTGGGAGCATAGGGAGAAGAAATCGGAACAGGAGAAAGGAAAAGGTAAGGTTTTGGCGGCAGTATCGACCGACCAAGAAGCTACCGGAGCCAGTGAAGAATGCAATCGGGTAGGGCTTGCAGCCATTAGCGCAGGAAGGGACTCGAAAAATTTTGCCCAGTATAATAGGTCTAATGCCCCAGGTGCACTGCCAGGTATCAGGTATAAGGAGGAAAAATTACCTCCTTGCCCTCCTTTCAATTCAGCAAGGTGTAATGACAATATGTTCCCTTTATCCTCTTGTGCTAATGTTGTGGATAATGTGCATCACAAAAGTGACAGATGGCTTTTTGACTGTGGTGCGACGGACACCATGACCTATGACAAGTCTGATATTGTGCGATCGCAAGTACCAAAAAGGGACTTTGTACAAATCGCAAGTGGTGAACTTGCTCCGGTAGAAGGGGCGGGATTAATTGAATTGACACCCTCCTTAAAACTATCGAATTTTCTTTATGTGCCATCCTTATCATACAAATTGTTGTCTATAAGTCATGTTACCAAAGAATTGAATTGCATTGTCTTGATGTATCCAACATTCTGTATTTTACAGGATATCCGTTCGAAGGAGATCATTGGGCGTGGAACTGAACGAGATGGACTGTACTACATCGATGAAGTTGCTTTTGAAGGACAGGCATTGATGGCCCATGGGTCTGTGGATCGTCAAAGTTGGCTGTGGCATCGACGTTTGGGGCATCCCTCTCACGGTTATCTTAAATTGCTATTTCCTCATTTTTCAAGTACTCATTTGCAGTGTGATACTTGTGTTTTGGCTAAAAGCCATAGACAACCTTTTTTGTCAAATAATACCCGTGTAGACAATATTTTTTCCCTAGTACATTCTGATGTGTGGGGTCCAGCTCCAGTTACTGGGGATCATGGATTCAGATATTTTCTGTTATTTGTTGATGATTGCACCAGGATGTGTTGGGTTTATTTTTTGAAAAATAAGTCCGAGGTATTTAACAAATTTGTTCACTTTTATCGACTAGTTCAAACTCAATTCCGTACACAAATCCAAATTCTTCGGTCTGATAATGGGGGAGAATTTGTGAATCATTCTATGCGACATTTTTTCTCTGAAAATGGTCTTATTCATCAGACCACATGTCCCAACACACCTCAGCAAAATGGTGTTGCTGAACGCAAAAATCGTTTCCTCCTAGAAATCACCCGAGCACTTATGCTTGAATCTCATATTCCCACATTCTTTTGGCCTGAAGCCATAGCCACTGCCACTTACCTCAATAATCGTCTTCCTACAAAAATACTCAATTTTCGAACCCCAGTCCAAACCCTATCTGATCATACCAAAATACCTCCAGCCTTGGCTCTCTCGCCTCGGATCTTTGGTTGTTCTGTATTTGTTCATATCCCTAAGGTCGATCGCACTAAATTTGATCCGTGTGCTATCAAGTGTGTCTTTGTGGGCTATGGGATTCACCAAAAAGGCTACCGCTGCTATCACCCCCCCACTCGTCGCATGTATGTCACTATGGATTGCGACTTTCTTGAGACTGAATACTACTACTCTAGTCCCACCCAATCTGTGGTTCAGGGGGAGAGTGAGCTGAAGAGGGAACCACTGGATTGGTTGTTTGCCACTTCACCTATACAATCTGATTCTCATAGTCCGGTGGCACATATCCCGATGAATTCTGGTGGCCTGATGACACCTCCGACTGAGGAAGATCACGTAGTACAGTCTGAGCCCAATACACCCATTAGATCTCCTTCGACAGATATTCCTGAGGTTAGTAGTTCTGATTCTCCTGCTATTGACCCTGTAAACAATTCACCTAATCATGATGATGCAGAATTTTTATCTCCACCACGATATATTCTTCCATCCAGAAGTACTCGGGGCATTCCTCCAAAGCGATATTTACCTGAGCATGAACCTGGTTCTAGTAGATATCCAGTGGCAAACTTGGTTCAAGGGAGATTAACCGCCAATGCTAAAGCCTTTGCTGCAGCACTATACACTGAAGAGATTCCTCATAATGTGGATGAGGCTATGAACATACCAGAATGGAGGAAGGCAATGGTGGCTGAAATGGATGCACTGGAAAAGAATTTTACATGGGAGAAATGTATAATTCCTGCTGAGAAGAAACCTGTGGGATGTAAGTGGGTCTACACCATTAAACGGAAAGCAGATGGATCAATCGAGAGATATAAGGCAAGATTGGTGGCGAAAGGTTATACACAGACTTATGGTGTGGACTATTCAGAAACTTTTTCACCAGTCGCTAAGATTGATACTATTCGGGTTCTATTTTCTGTAGCAGCAAATCTGGATTGGCCTCTTCACCAGTTTGATGTCAAGATTGCCTTTCTCCATGGTGAGTTAGCAGAAGAAGTATACATGGAACCTCCACCTGGTTTTTCCCATTCTTTTGGACCTTACGAGGGGTGTAGGTTGAAAAAGGCATTATATGGGCTGAAGCAGTCTCCTAGGGCATGGTTTGGAAGGTTTACCGTAGCCATGAAGAGGAATGGGTACAAGCAGAGTAATTCTGATCATACCTTATTCCTGAAAAGGAAGAATGGTAAGGTTACATGCTTGATTATTTATGTAGATGATATGGTAATAACTGGTGATGATGTGGAAGAGATTGAGCAACTGCGGACGAGTTTATTCAAGAAATTTGACATGAAAGACCTTGGCAGCCTGAAGTATTTCTTAGGCATTGAAGTAATACGATCCAACCAAGGTATCTATATATCTCAGAGAAAATATATTCTGGATATGTTGGCAGAAATAGGTATGCTTGATTGTAAACCTGTGGATACACCCATTGTGATAAATCATGGGTTGATGATAAAAGAAGAAGCAGAATCGGTTGATAAAGAACGGTATCAGCGTTTGGTTGGGAAACTGATCTATCTGTCTCATACCAGACCGGATATTGCTTATGCTGTGGGAGTTGTGAGCCAATTCATGCATAATCCTCAAAAATGTCACATGGATGCTGTGCTACGGATTCTAAGATACCTAAAGGGAACATCGGGCCTTGGAATTTTGTTCAGACAGAATGGTCATCTCAAAATGGAAGCTTATACAGATGCTGATTGGGCTGGTAACCCAATAGACAGGAGATCTACCTCAGGATATTTTACCTTAATCGGAGGCAATTTAGTCACCTGGAAGAGCAAGAAACAGAAGGTAGTGGCATTATCCAGTGCTGAAGCAGAGTTCCGAGGAATTGCCTGAGGGTTAGTTGAAGTATTATGGCTCCAGAAGTTATTGAACGAGATAGGATTCCCACCTTCACAACCGTGTCCACTAATGTGTGATAATAAGGCGGCAGTAAGTATATCAGAGAATCCTGTCCAACATGATCGTACAAAACATGTCGAGATAGATCGACATTTCATTAAAGAAAAGCTTGAAGATGGAACAGTTTCTTTACCTTTTATTCGGTCTGAAGATCAGTTAGCTGATATCTTGACAAAGGCAGTAGCAGGCAGGATATTCCATGGGATGTTGAGCAAGTTGGGTGTTGGGGATCCCACAAGCCCAACTTGAGGGCGAGTGTTAGATAGGATTAAATCCCAGTTAATCAGGAATTCTTGTAATTAGATAAGATAAGATCCCACGAAATCAGGGATTGTTATAGCTGTAGAATATAGGTTGGTGTCTATAAGAGATGTATGATTTACGGAAAAATAGTGTGACAGTTCCTCCACTGTCTTAATTACAAAAGTTAATAGAAATACCATTTTTTTCCCAATGAAAAAGCAAACAAAAGAAGTTTCTCAATTGTGAGCATCATTTTTTATAATTTTTGTTGAAGGGATAACTATTTAATAACCATTGTTAAAGAGTGACTAAATGTATTCGAATGACAAAGCTCTTTGAACAATCACTAATAAAGCTCTTTGAACAATCCCTAATTTTATAAGATCAAAAATTTTTAATAGAGAGATTAAGATGAGCAAGTGAAGAAGAGCAAGAAAGTTCACTAGAAAGAAGGATGAAGGACTTAAAAGAGATAAGTAAAAAAGATGAAAGCAAAAGGAGGCCAAAGATTAATAAACAAAGTCTTAACAAAATGATAATGTTAAAACTCAAGTATTAACAATTGCAAGAAATAACAATAATAAATAAGGATAAAAAAACTTGAAAAGGAGAAACAATTATTCAAAAAGAAAAATTAGAAGCATGCTAACCATTAAATAAAGGCACAAAAAGGATAAAATTGCTAAAATATTTGTTGATGTTCTTTATTAAAAGTTAAAGACAAATCAAAATTGTCAATCAAACTATAATATATATATTTCAAAATTTTAAATATAATCATAATAAAATAAAAAGAACATAGCCTATCTTCTAATTTTGTAATACATAATTTAAGATTTATCGTAAACATTATTATTTTACAAATTCAATAATAAGAATAAAATTTAAATATATATTGATTCCAATAAAACTTTTTCAAAATTTTTAAACTTGGTCAGGAATAATATGTTATATTATTAAAAATTAAATACAAAAGAATGATTGAATTATTGAAAAGGTTTTAAAAGGAAAAAGAAAAATAAAAGAAGAGAAAATTGAAAAGGTACGAGGCAGGGGCTGCAGCCTGCAGAGTCAGTGAGCGAAATTAGGAGAAAGTGGACGTATAAGAAATACAAATTCACATTTCTAAGTGGGCACTGTTTTCTGATCTCCCGTCTCCCACCTCAAATCAATCAACAGGTAAAAGTTTTTCCCTTTGTTTTGATTAGGCATTTCATTTGTATATCAATCTTCTGTTCTTTTTCTTTTTAATATATTCTTCTTTGAAATGATTGAATCCAGTCTCGTCGAATCTAATATCGGCGATGTGTTTGTGACAATCAGAGTGAAATTTGGTTAGTTTGTAGGGAAGAAAGGCGAGACGCTTGTAGCTTCCCTTAATTCATTTGGGGCTTCTGATTTTGAGTTTTCTGCTTCTCCTTTTATCAGGAACTGTTTTAAGTGTTTTAGTTTGGATTTGGATGGAGTCTTGTGGTCTTCAGTTGTCACCCAAGTGTGATTTCATTGTCATGTGATAATTTTGCCTTAGACGCGCTTTTGATATTTCAATGTTGTTCGTGTTAGGCTTATATTCGGCATTTGGCAACCTTCATTGGACCTCCTGCTTCCCTCTAACCTTTCTTGGGTCTTTTTAAAAGTGTTGAATCTAGGGAGGGCTAGGAGCTGTGGTTGGTATTTTGGTAAATTGGAGACCGGCTTTGCTGTTAAAAGCTTGATTTTTATTCATGATGTAAGGGTAATCAAACTGCGGCTTAATGTCTCTATCTATGTGAAACAACCTCAAATATGCTTAGAAACAGTTCTATGCTTTAAACCCTGTGATCTTCAACTGTGCAGTCAATTTTCTTGCTAAAATAAATGTGCATATTACCAAGATCCTGGGCTTATTGTTTTTTTTTTCTAAGATATCCTTTTAATTTATGATAGATTTCTGGAAAGGCTAACATGTGTGATTTGTTTGCTTAATTGTTTCCAGTAAGGAGACAGCAATGGATCCATCGGAACTTAGGTACCTGGAGGATGATGACTCCCCAACTATGAAAACAGTAAAGGGGGCAACTATGGGTTTAGCTGCTGGAACTATTTGGGGGACTGTTGTCGCCACTTGGTATGATGTGCCTCGTGTAGAGAAACATGTTGCACTTCCTGGGCTAATCAGGACCCTGAAAATGATGGGTAATTATGGTCTGACTTTTGCTGCAATTGGAGGAATTTACATTGGAATTGAACAGCTGGTACAGCATCAAAGGATGAAAAGAGACTTTATTAATGGAGCTGTTGGTGGTTTTGTGGCTGGGGCTTCCGTTCTAGGCTTCAAAGGTAAAGAATTCCTGTAGACCCTCCTATTTTTACCTCCTCTTTGAGCATTTATTCTTTGCTAGATTTATCATGCATATATTGAGCTTTGCAGGTGATAAGACTCGGAGAAATTAATAATCACAATGGAGCTTCCTATAGCAGAAGTGAAGTTAAATATCAAACTGTGAACATGCTATCTTGTTTAAAAGCTGATTTATCGATTTAACTGATAAATGTAGAAATTATTTTCTGAACACTACATAAAAGTTCATTGAGAAGATGAAAAATGCTGGTCTTTAAATGTTTCCAGGTAAAGTACTTCTTCAACCCTGCTAGTTACAAAATTTTAAATACTTTGACCTATGTTTATCGAGAGCAAAGCAATTCTTGTATTGTTTTCATTCCCCTCATGTATTTCCATTTCAGCTCGAACCAAAATCATATAAGTTATTGGATTTATCAGGAAACACGTATGACATGCTATTATCAGGGGCCCAAAAAACATAGGTTGTTGTGCTTTGATCTCCCTTGTGGTTTGGTTTTACATGTTGGCCAGCATGGGATCTAATCTGGCAGAGAAAAGTATTACTGGTCAATCTTTTGGTCTGCGTTCTTTTCATGATGATTGTACCATGGGAAAAAGCTGATGCTATCAAGTCGAACCAAGGATTCTCCAGAAACAGAAACAGTCAAACTTGTATACCTTGATAGAAAGAAACTGTGATCCAGAGAAACTTGGTGAATAATTGTTACATCACCATATATACAGATCAAAAAGCTCCAAAGTTTTGACAATTTCTGAAGTATACGGAGAACTTAAAATATGAGTGTTCCTCTTGGAACCTTCTTGAAACTAAGATGACCTGCATTATCATGCAGAAATGTAGTCTTCTTGCATTTCATCATTGCTTTTCATACCCTTGAATGTACACATCACATGCTCATACAACATGTATGAAGTGTTAGTCTAAAAAAAAAAAACATTTATATATAGGATCCGAGTGAACTGAATTTACAAGTTTCATTTTCAATTGGGACATTGAAAATGGGGCCTTTACTTCAGTACAAACTATTGTGGTACTATGAAGTGCTATTATATATATATATTTTCGTTGACATTATCTATTTTTATTTTGATTTTCATTCTGAGGTAGAATGAAGATTAATTTCTTTTGTTTGGTGAAGTAGCAGGGTACTAACCAACCTTGAGACTTAACAGAGCACAATGATTAGTTTGAAAAACCTTTTTCTTATGCCACCCACAGTGAGCCTAACTACATAATCTAATGCATAGATATATTATTCATGCTTGGATCTAGACTATGTGGATGGCAATTAAGCTGTTTTATTATGTGTTAAGTGCCTATTACATTTTTTAAAGTCTTTGTGAAGAGGCTTTAGGCTCAACTCACATAATTTAATTTTGTTTTCGGACATTGATAAGTAGCTTAGATATTGCTTATGGAGAGTTTCTGTGTTTTACATGTGATCTGAAGTGGCATTCACTAGTGCTTTTTAATCATGTTAACTCAGTCCACTTGTTGTATGTATCTGTTACTATTGCCGATTCAAGCAGTTAATAATGCACTGCTCATTGTGCAGGAAGGAGCATGTCAACGGCAATATCTGCTGGAACAGCATTAGCTATCACTTCCGCCGTCATTGATGGTGGTGGTCAGACCATGAGGGTAGACACAGGCAAGGAGTATTATCCCTACACAACCAAGAAAAGATCCTCATTTGAGGGTTAAAATCTCTGAATCATCAGTTGGAAGGGAAGATGCTCTCACATGGCAGAAAGTTATGGTCGTTTGTTAAGTTGTCCATATGCTCGTGCTCTCTTGATGCTTTTCCTTGTTCTTTTAGGCCCGAATGGATAAGTTCAAATAAGGATGCTTCTTAACATTTTTGTTAAAAAATCTGAAGTATGTGCTTTATCAGTTAGCCAGCCATTTCGAACTGCAAATTATTTGATTCTATAAGATATTGATGCAGGAGTTATTGGAGCTTTTAATCTTCACTTTTCTCCAATTTTGGCTGTTTGTTAGACAAAATGAGAAGTATTCTACGTGTCTATTCAAGTGACTAGTCACAGAGTATTACAGGTTCAAGCTTTTGAAGCCTATTGTGGTATTGGACACCAAGTTGCTAACGAAGCTGTTGGTGTATGATCATTAGATGAGGAGTTCACCAACTCAGTTGTGGAAAAATGAAGTGAAAAAGGGCATAGAAACTGAAATTAGCAACAACCACAAGCTAATCAAATTTCCATTCCAAATAGTAGCTAAATGAGTAGCAAATATCATTTTTTATGGATCTTGCCGCATCATGGTACATGCTTGCAAACTTTGTAATCCGGAAACACAGTCCAAGATGGTGAAAGAAAGCAGTAATCTGGAGAGAAAACAATAGATGAGAAAGACTACGATTCAGAGGGAAGTGTGGAGCCAGAAGAGGTTCCTCAGTTCCAGCCCTCTACGTACACAAGAAGAAGATAAAAGCAACAGCACAAAGATGGAAGAAACCCATTTTCCCCTGCCTCTCCCTCTCTACTTTGCTGGTTAAAAATCCTTGAAAACGATGATTATTTCCCTTAAACTAACTTGCATTAGTCAAAACCATGACGACGACTGCGATAGCATCTTAAGCGAAAGTTCAAGTTTCATCTCGTAGGTTGCTTGAATGGGACATTGTCTATTGGTGTACCTGAGAAATTTGGCTGGGAAATAAACCTACAGTCAACTAAGACCAACTCTAACGCATCTCTAAAATGAAGGGAAAACTCCATAAATACATTGATATTAACAACCAAAAAAGATAATAAATTACAAATAAAAATAAGCTAAATTAAAACACCCAAGTATATTTTTATTCATTGTCATCAAAAGTACACTATGTCTATTTATCTATATTATATATATAGGTGTGACAACTCTACAAATTTATTAATTATATTGTTTGTAAAAGATTATTCAAGCTTAATATTTCGTAAATCATTTAAACAGATTTCTATTAAAATATCGGTTTAAAAATTAAGTATAAAACAACTTTTGGGCTTATTTCTTTTAATCCGTTTAAACACTAGAAAATTACTAATTACATGGTTTACGTATTGATAATGCCATATACACTGCATATTGAATTTATCATAAATTGTTAAATTAAAATATTAATTAAGAAATCAAATATCAACCAACCTTTATGGGTCCTTCTTTTTCACATTTTCATATTTTCTGCGTTTAAATTTTTTAAGTATTATAAATAACTTGCCCTTTTTCTTCTACATCAAAGCTCTAGTATTTTCTTTTCTGTAATCCGAGAGTGAAGATTTTCTTTGTTGCTTAACCAAGAACTTATTTAAGGCTTCTTTGGCCGGTATTACTTGATATTATCCGTACCGACTAGTATCGACATTGGTATTTATATGCTTAATTTCATGCCACTTTTTATTTGGTATTGGTCGGTAAAATACAAAATACATAATAATGGGCATTATCTTTGCTGTTGGTGGTTTATTGATTTCACATTCAGATACAAAATACATAATAGTGGGCATTATCCTTGCTATTGATGGTTCATTGATTTCACATTCGGTGCTAGTCATTCTTTCTTTTGATTTTTAAAATGTTTATAAATGTAAATAAAATAAATGTCTTAAAAGAATAATTTAAAAAGTAGAGGTTAAATTGGCAAAAATGAAAATTCAAGAACCTATACGCACTTAAACCTCAAAGGTAGAGAACCAATTTGGGCTTTTTCAATAGCAAAAAGGTGAAATTACTTTTAGTTTTCTTACTTGTACTCAATCTAACAACAAATTGTGATGGTAAAGAAGGTTTCAAGAGAATAATTTAAGGTTAAATCGGTAGAATAAAAATTCAAAGATTGTAATTGTAATAATAAAGGGTAAGTAAGGGATGAATAATAACGGTTTTACGTTTAGCTAGTAATGATTTATAAAACATTTAATATGAAAAGTCAATAGACTTGGAAAAATGACGACAAGAATGGTAAATTTTAAATTAATCAGTTCGGCGACTCGGTAGCTACTAAACTGAAAGTGGAAGGGATGTTGTGGGACAATAGATAATCAAACAAAGTTTTTTTTTTGTGATAAAGGAAAAAACAAGAGGAAATTAGCGTCGTAAGACGACCATAGGAGAGGCATCATGAGCCAGGAGGTGATGGATTCCAAGAGGAGGCGTGTCCCACAGCGCCCATCGTTGACGATGCGAAGCGCCCAACCGAGCTAGATAGTCGGTACATTGATTGCCCTCGCGATAAGCATGAACAAGAGAACATTCCCACTCGGCTTTACCAGAAGCCTAATGACCTCAAGGACAAGCAGATGTGGATGATAGCGATCCCCAAAGCCCACAACCAAGTCGATAGCGTCACGGGAGTCCGATTCCAAAACTACTTTTCTAAATCCACGCTTCCACGCCAGTTCCAACCCATGCTAAATCGCGAGAAGCTCCGCAAGCAAGATAGTGGTAAATCCAATGAATCCGGAGAAGCCAGCAAGCCATGACCCTGCCTCATCACGTATTAGACCACCAAAGCCAGCATCGCCTGGATTACCAGCAGAACTACCATCCACGTTGAGCTTAACAGAATTAGTGGGTGGAGCCTGCCAAGCGACCCACCTGGGGAAAAGTTGGAAAGCGGGGGACAAGAAAGTGCTACGACACTCATCAAGCAGGTGTGTGACCCACTTAGTTTGGCCCACTAGCGGAATGGGCTCACGTTGGATGACCGCTTTATTTCTGGAATACCAGATGATCCAAGCAATAATAGTGAACTGGAGGATATGATGATGGGGCCGGGAAAGGTTGAGGACGTGCAAGAACAACCAATCATCTAGCGAAAGGCTGAAGAAAGAGTCATTGATCTGCCTGAAGGTGGAGAGCCACAAAGCCCTAGCCCAGGCGCAATCTCTTAGAGTATGGGAGTGAGTTTCCCACACTCTTTTGCATCGTTGACATATAGGGGAGGAAGACAGTCCCCTATGATAACTCAATTTGTTTGTAGGAAGACGATACCAACGAATCTGCCAAATGAAGAATCTGAAGAATCTGAACTTTTGAGGGATCTTAAGCTTCCAGATCCTAGATCAATGCATGTGAGGACTAGGAGGACAAGGCAGGCGAGTAATATATTCATAACCTGACCGCATTGTGTATTGACCAGTGTGCGACTCCCCCCAGGTGAGCGTATTCGTGGCCAAGCGTGAACGAGGGAGGGGAATGACGATGATAGAGTGCTGCACCTCGGTCCGTAAGGGCATATGAAGACGATAGAGGTCCCATAGACGCTGGTCGGTTAGAATGTCCCCTACCAGGAGGTGTTGATCTTGGCTGGCAACCTGTGAAACTTGGTTGCGTAGGGCATAATCTCCGACCCAACGGTCATTCTATAGCGAGACTTTAGCCCCGTTCCCAATTCGCTAGAGGAAGCCATCCCGCAAGTAGGGAGCAATTCGGCAGATAGCTTTCCATCCCTGCGAGGTAGAAGGAGGGGCCGAGCATGTGAACACCAAATCAGCCTGAAGGTACTTACTTCGTATCACATCAGTCCAAAGTTTACTGCTAGGCTGGGAAAGGTCCCAAAGAAGCTTGGCTAGCATTGCAATGTTATTGTCGCGTGCCATACGAATGCCCAGACCGCCCAAAGCTTTAGGACTACAGACAGCTTCTCATTGCAGCAGGTGAATACCCTTACCTGCCGGAGATTGCCAGATGAAGTCACGACAGCATCTATCTAGAGTATCACAGACGCTCATTCGGGAATCAGCATGTTTGCATAGTGTACAGCGGGATTGTGGCCAAGGCGGATTTCGCCAAAGTCACTCGGCCATCTTTGTTCAGTAGTTTGGCCTTCCACCCTTGCAGTCGATTGCTTACCTTATTGACAACCGCCGTGAAATTTTCCTTGTGATTAGTCTCAGTGATGGAGACGCCAAAATATCCGCCCAAATCCACCGTGAAATTTTAGATTAAAGAGGGATCGTAGTTGCTCCTTGTGCCTGCGAGAAACGTGAGGCAACAAGAACCTTCGTGATTTCTGGGCATTGATTTGCATATCAGAGCAGGAGCAAAATTGTTGCTGTTGGAATTATGCCCATGACCCAATCGTTATGTAATAGATTGAACAATTTAGTTTTGTGATTATTAATTTTGATTAATAACATGGCAAATGATTTTATTATCATAT
>JANJEY010000005.1:58202461-58213376 GCA_024703695.1 Erythroxylum cataractarum
GAGCACATAGAGACTTCGTAGTTTCGAAGTTCAATATCAGTTTATCCTTACGATTTCTAGGTATTTATCGTTTACCTATTTCTTATTATTAGTATGTTGTTAAATGCAATAAACGATTATAGGATTGCAATTTTATTTCCGTTGTGCTTGCGATCCTTCAGTTGCAACGTGCGGAAGACCACCCGGTAGCCTGGAATCGTGGCCTGCGAAAATAAAAGCACATCATTAGCAAAGAGTAAATGAGATAGAGGAGGCCCAGCACTTGAAACTTTGACGGCCTGCCACTGTTGGTTAAGGACGCGACTGGAGATGAGTAGAGAAAGCTTCTCCATGCATAAAATAAATAGATAAGGGGATAATGGATCACCTTGGCGTAAGCCTCGGTTTGGCGCAAAAGTGGGAAGACGAGACCCGTTCTATAAGATGCTAATCCGAGCTGTGGAAACACAAGACATAAGGAGAGAAATGAAAATAAAGTCTGACAATAAGAAGGGGAACTAAAATTATATGATAACTGATTGATTGTAAGAATAATAATGATGAATCATTAGAAATTTTAAAACCAAAACTAGACGATGACAAAATGGTAGAAATTAACAAATATAATTAAATGATTGTTGATTCTTAAATAAATAAATAAAAGTTTGGAGCAATAATAAGACGTCAAAATTTAAAAATTGTCATTGATTAATGGTTTATTGCTAGAAAATAATTTATAAAAATGTATCAATTTCTCTCCTTTTGTGATTGGTTTGGACCGTTTGGTTTCTTTATAGTTCATTTTTTTTTTTGAAAGGGAAATAATTACATCATACACTAATAAAACGGGGGAAGCTACGTCCCGAGGAATCGTCTAACAAAAGATGTTGGCATCCTAAGGGAGGAACATCAAAATAAGTGATCTCTACATCGCTAGGACAGGCCTGGGTAGTAAGCCAATCCGCACAGCGGTTGCTTTCTCGGTGCATATGTCGATGAACAACAGCCCAGTTTTTGACGAGAAGCTCGAGGATACCCATGACAAGTGGGTTGTCGGATTGAGAACGTGAAGTTACAGAGAAAAGAAACTGATTGAGTCCACTTCTAGCTCTAGCCAACGAAAGCCCAAGCGACCATTTATAGTTCAATTTGATGTCATTAATAGGATTTGATTTGTTTAACGCGTTCGCACATTTCAACTAAATCGTAATTTGCTCCATTCCGTTACCATGCTCACTTTTTCTCACATACGAAGTGATTCTTTGAGATTAGTCACCATTATTACAATGGTAAACCATGAATCATGATCCACGTGTTCCCACAGCCTTCCTTCATCACAAATCAACGTCTATGCAGCTGCCCGCACCCAACCTTAGCTCCCACTCTCCTCCTTCCTCTCCCTCCCCGCTTCTCTCGCTTTCTCGCACAAAAGCGGCATTCGTTGCTCTTCTCAAAGATCTGCAGAACAAAAAGAAAAGCCCAACAAATCTCCATTTCTCTCTTTAATTAACTTTCTCCCTATAAATCCATGACGGACTCCGTCGAGCCTCCGTCGACGTCGGCCAGCGACCCCATTCCTAGCTCTCTAATCCACCCGCGGCGCGAACCTTTCGAGTACGGCCTCCTCCCAATTCCAAAACTCATCTTCCCCGACCCCACCCAGACTCTCATCCAACTCAAGCAAAAGCTCGCGGACCGATCCCGAGTGGACTCCACCGCCCTCTCCGAGGCCCTCCAGATCTCCGTCGACCACGCCAGGCTCATCCTCGACACTCTCGCTTCGGTTCTCCACTCCGAGACCGATCCTCTCGTGAAAGCTTTGCCGGGAGATATTGACTCGGTCGGAGCAGATTTGCGTGATCTGATCCTGTTTCTGTACATACAGTCGTATAAGAAGCTGTTGCCAAGGTCTCACAAGGACTCTGCTGCCGTGGCCGATGTTTGGCCGTCCACGTCAGCTTTTGACGGTTACTTGTCTGCATTATCCCCGCTTCAGGTGGCCTTTTGATCTATTCTCAGTTTTGTTGGAGCGCCCTTTATAGTTTATTGTGGAAATGTTGGTTTAGTTTGTTAATTACGTGATATATGGGATTAGTTTCTCTTTGGATGTTTGGATTTTTATCTCTGTTAATTATGTTTGTGTGTGTAATGTAGTGGAATAATCTGCGTGTGCTCTCTAGTGGAAAGTTTTACTTGGATTGCTTCTGTATTTTTCTTTTGTTCTGAAATGCTGTTAATTTTGTACATAGTTCTTTGCTACTATAAGGGGAGCAGTGTCAATTTTAAGATATTCCCTATCATTACTTGTTGAGCTTCTTGTACTGAATGTTGATTGTAAGAGGGGTTGGGAACTTACTTTGAATATGTGAATCTGTATTGAGGGGTGCAAAAATTTTTGTTACTCTCTGCTGGCATTACATCTTAGACATATGTTGCATGATGTATTGGATGATTTGGCATATATTTTCTGACTTGTTTCATAGTTATTTCTTGAAATGTTGTTTCTAGTCTTGCTCAAGTTTACTAATTGTGTTGCAGCTTGTGCGGAGCAATAGTCGTCGGTTTATGCCATCACAGGCTGATGAAGAGGCTCATCAATTGTCTTATCTACAGAAGCACGTTGCTAATATTTTGTCGCTTTTGGCAGAGTCAGTGGAAGGAGAAGGAGAAGAGTCCCTGGTTTGTAAACTAGCTTGTTATTGCCCTTTGGCTCTCATTCATTATAGGTCCATATCAGTTAACTAATGTATGACAGTATGAGAAGTGGAGCAAGAGGATAACAGGTCTTGTCCTAGTATTTGTTTGTGTTTTTTCTTCTCCATCATTTTGGCAATTATAGTGTGACAAAGCACTGTCTGAGGCTAGCGATGAATTATTTAGTTTGGAAAGTACTTAGTATCTAGCGATGAATTATTTAGTTTGGAAAGTACTTAGTATTTCTAATATGTTGTTGAATTTTAGAAAGTAGTTTGTAACATTGATTTGATGAGAACTTGCCAACTTTTTAAAGGTTGGTATTTTACTTGGTCTTCTAAGTGATAAGGAAGCTATTTCATGTATTATCTAAAATGCTAAAGTGCAACTTTGGCTTTGTGTCATTGTATGGGTATCTTGCTCAAATTGTGAATCATAAAATGAAAGAGATCGGTCTTTTAGATTTTTTAATGTGTTTGTGGGCTCTATTTCAATTATTGTTATTATTGTTGCCTAGTTTTCTGGTGATACAATTCTGGCTGGGGCTCATATTAAGGTTGAGCGTTAAGTGGTGGTTTTCTTTTAGTTGGGTAAAGGTATGAAAAAGCTGAGCTTCCTTTCTGGTTGATTGTTAAATACTTTGCTTTTAGTTAGGTAAAGATATGAAAACATTTAAGTTTTCCTTAGCATCTTTTAAACTAGAAAAAGTTTACTGATATAGGATGATAGTATATGGTAAATGCTCTTTTTATTCTATTTTTGGCAAATAAGTATCTTTACTGTTTGCTTTCAAATATGGACAACATTTATGATTCTGATTTTGTAGTGATATATTTTTGTACAAAACTTGTGGCAAATTGAAAAATCTAGGACCCAGCATTGTAGGCCATTTGTGTCTTAGTTAATTAATTGATCCCTTTTCTGCTTAGTTTAAAAAGGAATTCAACCATTGAGCCTTGATATGCCCCTTCCTGCACTATCTTCTTATTATTTGTGAATAGTTACTAGTTTATTATTTCTTAATTTCTTTAGAGTTCTCATACTATTATATGTATCTAATATATTTGAATAATTTTTTTTTTTTAAAAGGGGTCATTGTTTAGAGGAATTTATATATAGTTTTCCCCTCTTTGACTTTGTTAACAAATTAATCACTTTTTAATTTCCTACTTCATCACCAATATTCATTATGCTCATTTGTATTTTACTAAGCTTTGTTTAAATTGCTAGCTTATACAATACTGTTTTAGGTCTTGACTGTAGAAGGCTTTGGGCACCTTGGGTTTCTAATTCAAGTTGGCGAGAAGGGATCTGAAGGAATTCCCCTAAGCCAGTCTGCGCCCTTTTTTGCCAATTCTGATCCTGATATGCCTGCTGTTCCTGTTGCTGCGACACAAGTCCATGACTGGATTTCACAGAAGATAACCTCTGCATTGGAACATGTTACTGAAAGAATTTCTGCAAAAGAAAATGGACCACCAAGTGCATCTGATCAGGATGTTGCCATGACCGATGCTTGTGGAAGTTCAATCAAGGCATCACCAACTGCTAGAGGTTCCAGTTTTATTGAGGGGATCTCTAAAGCATCTTGTTTGAAGCAAGCATCAGAGCTTAGAGGTTCTTCTGTGAAGGTTTGTTGTGGTGCAAATATTCATGTTTTCTTGTGATTGATTTTCCATAAAGTAGTAATTTCCAACTTCATCTTTGTTGATTAAGAAAAAAAAGTCAATGAACCCCAATACACAAGGCACCCCGCTGTGCCAGTGTGTGGGAGAGAGGTATCAATTGTATGCAGCCTTCCCTTTATATTTTTACAAAGAGACTGTTTTTGTGACTTGAACCTGTGACCTTCTGGTGACAAAGGAGTAACCTTACTAGTTATTCCACGGCTTGCCCTCAAATTTGCTGATTAAGACGTGTGAAAAAAAAATTCATTATTTTGTAATGGCTGGATGCATAATTTAGACAGTAATAAATATTCTTATGATTCTAAAATGGACCTTGAGCTTCATCTTTAAAACTTTATTGAACAATGGAAATCTCCTAACAAATCAGGCATAATTAGAAGAAAGAGTTACTTAACTACTAATTGGATTATAAAAAATAAAATAAACAAGGCTTGTGGAGATTTGTGAGTATTGTTTCTAGAGTATTTAGGGCGATCTTTGGAGTAACTGGTAAGATTACTCCTTTGTGACTAGAAGGTCACGGGTTAAAGTAACAGAAACAGTCTCTTTGTAAACTGCAAAGGAAAGTTTGTGTATAATTGATAACCCTTTCTTGACCCTTGCAAAGCGGGGAGCTTCCTTTTTTGTTTTTGGAGTAGTGCCACAGTGAAAGAATAGCAGTAGCACTTGTACAATAAACCCTGACATAATCCTAGCCACCAAATCAAGGCTTTGGACTGAGATATTTACCCTACTTGTTCCTTTTATAAACTTGAGCTGATTTCTATGAGTCTTACTTTTAAATGCTCAATGTTATGTCTTTACCATTAAGTATAAAAGGAGACTCATTACCTATTGTGTTTCAGTTAATTCATGTTTTGGTTGTTTTCATACAATTAAACATTTAAGGCAAATTTTTATGAATTTTTTTGTTTGTTTTTTAAGGTAATACATTTCTGTGCAAATCCAGGTTCTCAATTGTCACGATTCAGTAATTTACG
The DNA here is from genome assembly GCA_024703695.1 of Erythroxylum cataractarum. Lineage (NCBI taxonomy): Eukaryota > Viridiplantae > Streptophyta > Magnoliopsida > Malpighiales > Erythroxylaceae > Erythroxylum > Erythroxylum cataractarum. Next base: position 58,207,803 of record JANJEY010000005.1, read on the forward strand.
TCTTAGCACCTTTGAGATATGCTACTGTATATGGATGCTCTGAAGCTACTATAGTCCTCGGAGCTGTCGGCAAGGTAATTACTATTTTGATTGTTAGTATTTACTTATGTTCATGTATTTTAGATGATTTCATTCATTTTATTCCCTATTATCTATGTAAATAGATATTTAATGTATATATTTTTTTCAAAGTGTTTCTCTTGAATTCTAAAAGTAGATTACAAGAGCTGTAGCTGATCCAAGAACAGTAATAAACAAAAAATCATTGAACATGTCTATAAAAGGAGATTTGATTTGATGAATAGTCATGAAATCAGAGAAATCTTGGTATACGTGTTAAAAACTTGCTTGCACCTTATCTAAAAGATTAGTTTGCTCCTTGAAACACATCAAAGAAGTATGTTGTATATGTGTTCCTGCAAGGAGACTCCCACTTAAAAGTGTATGATAAGCATGTATGGTTGCCTATGTCTGATTAGTGATTTTTCTGTTATGCAAGACCAATTGATTGTCTATTGTGTTTCAACATCAAATGAAAGTCAGTTTAGTTATCTAGTAATGACTGTTGCTAAGAGTGAATATGATTACTGTATTCTTTCTGATGTTTGGATTACATGCCAAAGTAGTGTCTTGCAACAATAGATAGTTCTGATGACCACTCTTCATTCTTGCATTTTGTGCTTTTTTCTTTCTATGATATTTACGTACATATTTCTGTCATACTGACTGCTAAAATTCGTTTTTGGTTTCATATATTGGCTGAGCAATCCAATCACGGAACTACTTTAAGAAGGAACGTCTGCATTGCATCTTTTGCTGCGAAATGCAAATCTCTGTTCATTTGTTTGTAACAGAAGTCCTTGACTTTTATTGATGATTTTATTTATCTTAGATTATGGAAATGTAGTATGCCCTGATTAAATATGATCCAAATTTATTTTTCTTAGATGCTGTTGACGTCTTTACAGGCTGTAAGAATTGAACATTGTGAGCGAATTCATGTGATTACAGCAGCAAAACGAGTCTGCATTGCCAATTGTCGTGAATGTGTGTTCTTTCTTGGGGTAAATCAGCAACCACTCATTGTTGGTGACAACCATAAGTTGCAGGTTAGTTTGTGCCTTTTCATGTGATATATGTTATGTAAATATCGGCTGCCATTTCTATTGACCAGATCGAAGAAAAATAAATTCATGTTTGAGGGAAGTTGTTCTGAAATGCATTTTTTGTACTACACATCTGACTTCTAACATAATGATCTTTCATATTGGACTTCTTTCGGGACATTCTTAGCCACCTTAACAGGATAGACTGTGCATATTTTGGGTGGGAATTCATGGGTTATCAAGTTTTTTACAGTGGGTGACATATCATGCTTCATGTTATTGTCAAATTTAGTTCCAGAAGATTTAGTTTTCTTTTGATAAAAAGTTGCTATTTCAAAATATTGAATTGATTCTTTTCTGACTATTTGATCTGTGACTTTGTCCTTAAACTGTTATCTAGGACTTAGCTGACAGATGATATACCTCCTCTGTGTCATTCCCAAAACATCTGATTGAGATTCTTAAATCTGAATCCTATAGCATATGGGGAATGATGGTGGTCATGGTTGAATTTTATAAGATTTAGTATTTTTTCTGAGAAATAAGATTTATTTTAGTTGACAGTTGAGTTGGGATTAACATTCTGCTGATTGACTTCTTTTTCCATGGAAAATTTTGTTTTATTACTGGGACATCCTAATGCTACAAAAATTTCTGCTTTAGTATTTTTATTTACTTGATTTTTGTTGGAAAAGGCCAAAATTTAGAAAGTGGTTGGTTGGGATGGTGTGCTCTGTTTTTGTTTCCAAAAGGAGTGTACACTTGACACATCAGTAACTAGCCTTCAAAAGTTCATGGCTATATACATCTCCAAGTTTAGGTTCAGCAGTTTTACTTCTTGAAGATAAGGCCCAACTACCACCTTGATGGATAAAGTTTTGGTAAATATGTGGCATTTAAAATCAGGTTGCACCATACAATACTTATTACTCAGAGTTGGAGGAACACATGGCTGAAGTTGGCATTGGGGCAACTATCAACAGATGGGATGAACCTGTGACATTGGGGGTGGTAGATCCACATGATTCATTGTCTCATCCTGCAGGCGTATCTGAAGTTCAAGCAGAGACAGCAACACGCCTGGACCCTGACCAATTCACTAACTTTTTGGTATGTTTATACAGATAACTTTTTGTTTATAGGAACACTTTACTGCATCTTGCAATTAACACTGAATATATATTTTTGGATTAGTTTCACTTGTTCACTTCACTCAATGATGTCTTGGACTCTTGCTACTTCTAATGGTTTTGAAATCAACTGACATTTAGTTATTCATTTTCATAGATTCCTAACTGGCTTGGAGGCGAATCGTGTGGATCTACAAAAGATAACCCATTTATTTTGCCAGACATCTACATGGCATCACAACAGAGAAATGTAACTGTTGTTGATTATAATGAAAGCTGTACATTTATTTCTAATAGTTGCTCTGTGTAGCACTCAAGTTTACATGCACCTGATGTTTGAATTGGTGAAATGTTTTTGATTTTTCCAGCGAAAGAATTTGGGCGAGATAAAGCAATTATTAAGGGAAGTGCCTCTTGAGGAAAATAAGAAGCGGGAATTGTCATGTGCACTTCATCTTTTATTCAAGGATTGGTTATATGGTAATTTTCTCGTCAAGCCCTGACTATTTAATTATTTGTATAGTATGCGAGAAATAAAATACTTTTGGGAGATGATGTTTATATTCAGTCAGCTTGACCATTTAGAAACAAAAGTTGTCCATCTACCAAATCCTGGTTGACCTTTTATGTCAAAAAGCAACAAATGAAAAAAAGTCCCGTGTTTTGCCTGAGATGATACCGCCATTCTTGATGACCTTTGTGGTGCAGTTTTTCAACCTAACTTTCTAATTAAGCCCAGCAAGACATATTAAATTGTTGGAGCATAGTCCTTGTAATCAAAATAGTCCTTTTGGTATATTTTGGTAGGAAATATGAATTCATTTGTCATAGGTTGCCTTAAAAAAGAAAAGTGCTGAAATATTTGTCCTATAACTCCTCTTTAATGTGTTGAATTTTGATAGGCCTTCTTGTACCAAGCTTACCTCTGTTAGAAACATTATATCTTGACGTTCAGTGTCGTGTACTTTATGGGCATAGTGAAATTGAACTTCTGCTATCTGGTGATATTCTTTTTCATGGGGTGGGTGGGGTGGTGGCTGTGGGGTTGCTTAAATAGGAATCAGGTGAGTAGAGGGTTTATTCCTGACATGTTTGTGATTTCATACTTATAGAATGAGAAAAGTCTATACTGAACTTACGTGACCAATTATACCTATGAATTTGCTAATTGTTAATTAGCTCATTGTAATGATTGCAAATGCAGCTTCAGGAAATATCCGTCAGCTTTACTGCCTACAAGGTGATTAATGTTGAATGACAAAAGTAGTAAACTTTCGGTGCATTTTCCGTATCGGTGGGCATTATTACTAGTGATGTTTAGAAGCAGTTGAGAATCAAGTCGTTGATACACATTTATTTAACACCGGTGCACATATTGCATTGGCTACACAGCTACACTAATCTCGGTGTAATATTTTTCGAATGGAGGTAGTCCCCTGTAATATTTAATTACTTACGTTCTCAATCATGTTACTCTTTTTTCCTCCCTTTTGGTGTCTCTTGGTTTATCAAAATTTATTACATTGGTTGCAAGGACTTCTAAAAGGACATTGGCAAGTGTTTTTTTTTTTTTTAATTTTGTTATTATTAACTATTATCTTCTGATGTAGTTCTAAGGTCAGCCAAGTTGTATTTGCTCTTATAACAGGGGGAGAATGACTCCAGCTAAGATAGCATGTTGCATGAATTGAAATACTGGATAGGAAAGAACTGAATCCTTTGATGAACTAACATAAGAAATTATGTATTATTTGCAACGACAAAAAAATAAGATATATAACAGAGGGAAGAAAAGTTACTTGCTTTGACCCGCAATAAGAGTAATCAAATCTGTAAGTGAACTCTTACCAATTATCGTACTCTCAACCTTATAATTTCAGAATGCATGTGAAGGATGTATTAAAAGTTCAATTTGAGTCAAACCATTTGTTTCAAATAATAGGTGCAATAAGGTTGAGATATGGGAATGAATTTCAATTTTGTTTTTTTTTTAAATTTCATGTTCATCCAAAATCCTTATTTCGTTTGGTTGCCAAAACTAAAATTGACCAAGAGATATAAAGTGCAGATAACAAGCTTGCCTTGTTTAGAGGGAAAAAAAATCCAATGACCTATGTTTAGGTGACTTGGAATCTTTGTTTCTCTTATGTTCCAAAAAGACCATTGCCAAAGAGTAGAGTTTCAATCAAGTTAAAAGAAAGGGATTGGAGTCTGAAATTATGATAATCTATGAGAGAGTTTGTTTTCCACTTAAAAGATGCTTAGCCAAAATTTACTAGCGTCTGACGTTATTATCTTTCATTGTCTTTAGTTTGACTTGTAAAAGCCTATTTAATTGTAGAAACAAGGGTTTTATTTTTAAATATAACGAACACGTTGAAATGTAAAGAAGAGCCCAGTTGTGACCCAATTAGAGCTGAGAATGACAGAACAGAACACAAGTGCCTTTCCCCTTTGGATGAGTGCAACCCTAAGGCTCTTCCCTTTCAATACGCCCACAGCATAATCCTCGCCCCCCTCCGTTTTAGATCTCATACACACAGACACACAATTTCTTTCAACACGCCCACAGCATAATCCTCGCCCCCCTCCGTTTTATATCTTTCACACACAGCACACAATTTAACGACTACACAGCCATTTTCCAGCTTCTTAACTAATGTTCATGTCCGCCTCCTACTCAGACCTCCTCCTCCACACTATTGTCATCACAATTATCACTACCACCATTATTGTCATTTAGTCTCTGAAATCCTCATTCACTCTAGTAACTGTGAGATTAGAGTAAACAAGGTGTTGGGTTAGGCTTGGTCTGCTAGATGGCTACGTTGACGGGTCATAGCGCGCGCTTGGGTGACTCTGCTCTCCACTTTTCCTCCAATAGGTATTCTTTGTCATCACCTCGTTATAGAATTAGTTTAGTTTATATTATGCTGCTTAAGAATTTTGTCTTTTTATATTTTTGTTCAGTTTTTTTTTTAAAATGTGAAATTGACACTTACTATCATTTTAAAGGAATGAACTTTTCAAGTTATCCATTTTTACTCTCTACCCTATTTCCTTCCCTCCCTTCCCATTTGGAAGATCGAAAAATGGTTTGGTGTTTAAGTTAATGACTACTGTGTTTTGCCATTTGGTTGTTTCTGTTTTTGTGAAACAGGAGGAGTGCAAAATGGAGATGCCCGCAAGCTGCGTTAATACCTAATTTGCATCTCCCAATGCGTAGTTTTGAAGTTAAAAATAGGTAAGTTCCAACATTTATTTATTCCTTTTCTAGATGGTGCGTTAAGTTGACACTGCAATTCACATCTCTAATACGAAGTAAAATGGGTGCTGTA
>JANJEY010000005.1:58269991-58289918 GCA_024703695.1 Erythroxylum cataractarum
AAAGTGCAACAAAACCTTGAGGTCTTGTGTTCGAGTCGTGGCTCACCCTTGACCAAAGAGGACAATACCTGGAGTGATGGCGGTAGAGGCCGGGCTTTACTGTAGCGGTCGCGGGCCTCTTGAGGTGCGCAGGAAACCCACCCGGTACGCAAAGTCCAGGTCGCTACAATAAAAGACCTCCATAGAAGTATCATGTGCTCATTTTATCGCTCTTTTACTTCCTCCATTAAGTCTACAAGAACAATTAATCCTTCAAATTTTACTAACACATCTTTCATTATTCTTTTCGGATAACATATTGACATATTAGCTAATTGTAAACACATATTTGTAGGGATTAACTGTCTTGGATCCAATTTCTCATAAATAAAGTGGGGCATAAGGTTTATACTTGCCCAAAATCAAGCATACCGTTAACCTTATCACCATTACCCATTGATACTTTCCGATAAAACTCCCCGAATCTTTTAATTTAGGGGGTAAATGTTGCTGAAGAATTGCACTTGCAACTTCCAAAACTATCACCTTTTCGTTAGGTTCAAACTTCCTTGATGCTTAGTTCTTTGAAGAACTTCACATAAGTTGGAATGTTCCTGACCGCATCCAACAAAGGCAGTTTAATATTAACCTTAGAAAACATGTTATATAAATAAGAAAACTATTCATCTTGTTTTGAATCCTTAAGGTGGCTTGGATATGGAATTGGTTGTCTATAAAGATCAGTCTGCTTATGCAATCTTAGTCCTCTATTGCCTTTGGTTGCATGCCCAAGTTTTTCACCTTTTTGAATGTGACCTGAAGAGTTGTGCCTATTGCTTACCTCATGCTACTCATCTTTTTCCTTGAGGAGGCTCTCCTTCTCTTGATTACCTTAGATAGATTAGAAGAAATCTCAACATGATTATCAATCACCTTAACACTTCTCATAATAGTAACTGCTTAGGCTTATTCAAGTTGACTTGGTAACTTGCCTTTTTGATTGTTTTGCATTTGAGCAGCGAGTTGCCCTATTTGAGTCTTAATCCTCTTTAGAGAAGCTTCCAAAGAGTTAAATCTCTTATTATTCATTTCTTGATTCTGAGTGGTTACTTAAATAAACGCGTTTAGACTCTCCTCTGAAAAAGGCTTTCTTGGTAGGTTTTGATTTGAGGATTGCCCTTGGAATTGATTTTGTCTCTACAAATTTTGATATTGTGTTTGGGGATGCACTAGTGGATTGTTGGTCTTTCACAAAAAATTGGGGTGGTTTCTCCAACTAATATTTGTAGGTGTTTGAATATGGATCATTTTGCACCATTAGTTGAAAACTATTAAGTGACTGCTTGTTCTTCTTCACCTGCAAAAGATTCAAAAAAATATGAGCAAAAATTAGCTCCATGACCATAAGTTTCACATACACCACATATCTCTTGATTTGGAAAATTTTGGGGTAGTCTCATGGTTAACATTTTCACATGCTTTATTAGCTCAGCCAATTGCATAGCCATTTCTTAGTTTCAGCTCACTTCGTGAACTCCAACTCTTCTCCTGCTCTTTTTTCTATTAACAATTGGCCCCCAACATTTCAAATATTTCATATGTCTCTTCAACATTCTTCTCTCTTGTAACTCCTCCTACTGCATTGTCCATCGTGTATTGACATTGTTGTGTTAATCCATCATAAAAGAATCGATTTAGCATATGAAATAATGATGGTGTGGACACTGCATTAATAAGAGTTTAAAGTGTTCCCATGCCTCATGGAATGGCTCTCCCTCCATCTAAGTGAAAGCAGCTATCTTAGTACATAACTCAGAGGTCTTTTGATGGGAATATAATTTTCCCATGAATTTATTGTGCTCCACTTCCCATATAGTTTATGAATTGGGTGGAAGGGTCATTAACCATGCCTTAGCCCAATCTTCCAATGTGTATGGGAAGCATCACATTTTGAGTTCATCTTCATTTAAGTCATCTAAAGGATATGTTTAGAGAGTAGTACAGAATTCTCAAACGAAGTTTGAAGGATCTTCATTGAGAATCCCATAGAATGATGGCAACATGTTGTAGTGGATGCTCTTCAATTCGTAGTTTCTAGCTACTTCTCCCAAACATATGCATAAGGTGGCAGTACAAATCACTGGTCTGACGTACTCATTCATCACTAACTACCTTTCTCCCATCTAGTGGTCATTAATTGGATCTTCAAGCTTGGTTTCCTCAAGATTGCCTACAAAGTGCCTTTGAGGTCTTTATATTTGATGCTTGTTATTAATAAAAGGAATGGGTTCATTATCTTCAGATCTTCTTCCTAGTATAGACTAACTGAGTTTACTTCCTAAAGTCCTCCTACCTAGCATAAACTAACTAAGGAAAGTACTAAATTAATAACAAAAATTAATAAAACAAATTAATGAAATGACATGATAAAATATGTATACATAAACAAACACAAACAATCAAAATTAATTTAAGTTTACCTAACAACAACATTAAGAACTTGTTGTGTCAAAATAAGTTCTAAAAAAATACCTAGGCTATCCTACTCGCAAGTATATAAGGTAATTGTAGTTAATTACCAAGGGTCGTCTCTCAAAGAAGTAAAATTAGTTCACTCAAATTAATTTTAAATAAAAATAAAAACAAATAAAATCCTAAACATTATATCTCAATTTGTTGAGTAAAGGCTTTAAAGAAAATTATATAATTAGACTAAAAAGTAAACTAATTTAACTGGAAGCAAAAATAATTTAATCAATCGGGGTAGAAAACTTTTGAGAATTAATTTCATTAATTTATTCTCCTATACATGACTAAAGTGATGTAATTAGATAATAGTCTTACTAAAATTAACATTTAGATTTTAAATTAGTTCAAATAATAAACTAACTAAATCTAACTTTTGTATTTGATAAGTTTATCATCCAAATTAATCATTAAACCCAACTAATAATTACCCACTTAGGTTAAGATATTTCTAATTCATAAATTAAGCATCTATAGTTTATCATTCTATATTAAACTTCTTCTCTCGATCCTTCATTTAATAACAAAATGTTGCAAAGTTTGTTCATACCATTACATCCAATTAGCTAAAAAACTATAGCAAATAATAAGACAATAAAGCAATCCCTTCATCATGCATAATCAACTGAATTGTTTACATTAATTCTTAAGAACAAGTAATTAGCCCATCATGGAATAAATATTGTTAATAATCTTCAAATGCTTCAACCTCATAGTTAATAGTAACAAAGAACTCCTAAAGTGTTAAACATAGTACTAAACCAAAACGGGGTTGTCAAAGCCACTAATAAAGGAGAATAGTTCAACCAACAAGTTCAAATAATGCAACAGAAGATAAAATGAGAATGAAAAAAGATAAATCAATTAGGCAACAGTAGCATAAATGAAATAAAGATGAACAAACAAATAAAGTCTCTTGGATGTAAGCTAGCGGTGGATCTTTTGCCAAGCTCCACCTCTCTGACATTGGCTCTCGCATTCTGCCTTTGCTTCAAGCTCACCTCTCTATTGTTTTTCCTCACCTGACTATCTCTCTTTTTTTCTCTGCCTTCTCTCTCTATTTCTTTTCTCGACGTCCACCCTCTGTGTTGCCTTGTCTAGTCAACTTTTCCAGCCCCTTGCCTCTTCTTTTTTCTCTCTATTTATAGAGACACTTTAGGTTTAAGGGTGCCTTCATTTGTACTGTCATCATGCATGCTACAAATATGACATTAATTTCAATGCAAAGGGAATGTTCATGGGCATGAACATTGTCACCACCATGAGAGACTTTGTCATGAGTATGACAATGTTAGTCACAGGTGTGACTATACGTGACTCCCTAGTCACCTCTGTTTCATGCACAATCCGTTCCAACTTACTCCAAGATCCTTAATTCATTCAATTTTGGATTAAACCATAAGAATTTGTAACCAAAATTAAAATATAAAGGCTTGCAAAGTCCATAAAAATTAGTTAGAACAATCACTTTGGTGATCACAAACTATATATTCTAACATCAGATCAATGCATATAAATCATAGCTTTTTATTTACATGCATATCAGACAAAAAGACATCACATATTAAATGCATATAAGTCAAAAGACAGCATGCTAAATGCATATAAGACCAAAGGACATCATAGATAAAATGCATATAAGACAAAAAACCAGCACATATTAAGTGTATATAAGACTAAAAGACAACACATATTAAATGTAGATATGGTTACATCTGGGAATCACCTAGTGTGATAGAAACACATAATATAAAACTCTTAACAATACGGCCATGTTTCTTCGTACTGTTGCAAGTGCAAAATTTATATCCCCCTCCTATTGCATTTATGGATAGTGGATTTAGATTTTAGCCATGTAACTTGCAAAGATGATATAAAGGCAAATTTCATTAGCGAGTCATTAGGAGGAAGATAGTATTCATTATAGTCAAGTTCTTTAACAATAATTATTCACTATTTACGATGGAAAAATTATAGGTTTCTAAATCATGCTTTGATACTACATGTAAGGAGAAGTTGACTTTCTCTACATTATAAAGGATCTTAAAGCCAATAATCTTCACATACTTGGATTTGATGAAGAAGACATTATTTTTGGTCTTGATAACAATTACCTTCTTGGAGTAGAAAATTTTGTTTCTCTCCCTTTCTCCCTTTCTGTTGTTTATACACACTATTATGATGGATGTGTAAGTTTTTCTCAAACGTACAAATTAAGGCAGAGAGAGGATCAATTCTATGTGTGCTTTTCTTTTAATATGATACATCCATCAAATATCAATATGTAATTTATTAAAGGATGAGAATTTTCAATATTAATAATTTCCCTAATGATATCATAATTGAGTAGTTGTATCTAAATAGGAAGTTACTAGTCTCAATCCCTAATTTTTAGTTCACTTAAGAAAATTGCCTTACGACAACTTCCAACATAATCAAGTAATGAGCCCTTAGCGGGCCGCTGAGTACCTGATTTACATCCTCCCAGTTGCTTCGTCGGGCCGGGGTGTGGGGGGCGATTTGGGTTGGGGATTCAACCTTTTTGCAACAACAAGTAATGAGTAAATATATCAAAACAAGTAAGCCTAGAAGAACATCAAGGCCATGTCCCTCAATGACCTTTACTTCTTTTACCACTATGGTGCCCACAATGGTCAACGCGTCATTAGAGTGGTGACGGTGGTGAGAGAATGGTATAAAATGGAGGAAAAGGGGATGATGGATGTGAAGGAAGTTGTAGAGATGAGGAGGGTCGTGGAGTTTAAGGGAACAAAGGAAGATGGCCTCTAATATTAACTAATATTAGTTACAATTTACATAATTTATTAGGATTAATTATAGTTTATTAATATTAATTAAGATTATTAATAATAATTTAAATTTAATTAAAATGAGTGTGTTTGATAGTATCATGTGACTTTTACTTAACATTACTAGCTATTTTTTCCTTACTTCTCTCATGTCTTTGGCATATCAGTACAATTCACACAAAAAACAAAATTGAGTACTTGATTTTCATTTGGATTATATGACATAGCAATTTAAAAATTTTAACCCTAAATTTCAAACTATCGAGGCAATAAGAGAGATATTATTAGTTGGATTTTTTATCAACTAGAATGTCTAATTAATATAATATAATTCAAATTAATAATAAAAACATTAAGATGTTTAAATAAAAATTTTCTATGATATTGAAATTATTTTGACACTACTATCATTTAGATTTACATTAAATTTTTGTGAAACTATTTTACATTCAAATACCCATTTTATTTTTGGTATACATAAAATTAGGTAAAACAACATTCCCTTTATGAAATTAAGGAAACACAAACAAATCTCCATCCCTTTAACGACATTCCTTGGAGAAAGAAAAAGGAATGCTATAAAGAGTTAGAGTTGAACTCATTATCTTTCCAAGAACTAATGAATTTTGACATTAAGAAGGTATGGCAATGAGTTAAAGTTTAGCAATGATTTGATTCATCTAAACTATAATTTGAGTTCAATTCAAAGTTTGATTAAGTTTAACCAATTTAAAATAAAATTATTTTAGGGGTTGAATTTAATTCTCTTAAATAAGATTTTGAATCAATCTTGTTAAATTTAAAATTTAACAAATTAATTTTGAGGTAAGCTAAATTGAGTTCAAACTCATAAGCCAAAATTTAACAAATTAATTTTGAGGTAAGCTAAATTGAGTTCAAACTCATAAGCCATCCTAAGCTAAAACTAAACCACATATCCTAACCACCAAGCATGGTATAGTTTGTTCTCCATCAACTCGAATTTCTCTCTTTTAAGCCTTATTAACAGTCACTAACTAATTCTCGCCTTCCACTCCAAGTTCTTAAAACTTAGTTGGCCTTCAGAAGTCAATTCACTCCTTACTTAGTTCCTTATCTATGTAAATGTGATTGTAATTCATAATGAATCTACATAATCAATTTAACATAGAATCAATTTTAGCTTACCAAATTGAAATGATTATACCTCTGGATCTCTCTAGTCTACAAGGAGATAATCATGCCTTAGGAAACTCCAATTTCAAAACCAAAATAATTATATGTTACATAAGATTGACATTTTTTCCTAAACTTAGCTCGAATCGACTTAATTTAGTCAGATTCGATTTAACTTCAAGTTGGGTTTGAGCTTTTCTTTTTCCAAAATTTTGAGTCCAAGATGGGATATAGTTTAGGCGCTTAAGCCCAGCCCAAATCAAAACCCAAGTCATCTTGTTACTTAATGTGAAACAACGTCATTTTATTATAAATGAAATGACAAGTAACATGACGTTATTTCAATAGTCTTCTTTCTTCTTCCCTAGCCAGCTTCACAAATATAGTAGCTTAGTTCTAATTGAAATTAATTTCTACCTTAAACTTTTCTAGGCTCCTTGCTCCCCATCCTTATTAGCCGACACACTCCTCGCCCTCGACCCTCTGCTCCTCTGTCATAATTTCGCATCACCTAGCTTTGCTCACCTTTGCATCAAGTAATTCATCGCATTTATTTTGGTGAGAAGAATGATAGAAAAGCAATGTAGACCCATAGTATGGATTTTGGTTTTAAACAAAATTTTTTAATGTTATTGTAGCTGTGGTTCTTAGATTCAGTCTTCACTATCCTCTTTGAACTTTCTTTGGTGAAAAACTGAAGCTTTGGAATGGGACTAAGGGGAAAGCTTTCTCTCATCCAAAATAAACACAACAACACCTAGCTCCTAAAACTTTCTTCTCTCTCTTTAATCCTAAAGCTTCCATTGATAGTTCTCTTTTATTAGTTATAATTCAGTTTTACTGTTTAAAACTTTACTTCCAATACAAAAGTTAGTAATATTGTACAATTATATTAATTATACTTTCTACAACTAATTTCTTTTCCATTTGTCTCACTTTTTTTTTGCTTTAATTATTTTGTAATTTTATTATTGATTTTCTACTTTAATTATTTCTGTTTGATAAGTTTTTCTTCCAAAAGAAGTTTGAGGCTTCAAGACTGTGCCTGGACCTTTTGCTTTGAGCCCCCAAAGTTTGATTAAGTTTCAGGTTTGGTTGCATATCCCAACCTCTATTAGGCCTTAAATTGAATTTGAACTTGATTATTAAAATTTGGACCTGATCTAGATCCAAGCTAACCTATTATCAGTTCTATACTGCACTATTTAAATAATAATAAAATGGTTAATTAAAAAAATCCCAAACTTTGATCAATTTTTGTAACTATAGAAAGAACTTTAAAAAGTGGTAATAAAATGTTCAAACTTTCAATTTTGTTCAATTCTAGCTTGACGTTATTTTCATCATTAAGTTTGCTAATGTGGCTTGCCATATGTCCAGAAACTCTTATTATTAAAACACACTAGTAATAATTAACAAAACAAATGATGATTAATAAAACGACGTTGTTTAATCACATAAGTAAACAATGTTGTTTTTAAAAAATGACCTAAATTTATTTTATGACACTCGACTGTAAAGTCTCACCCTTTCTATTCAATTTGCTCTCCCGATATTTACCCACTTCATTTTCAATTTACACAGCCTCATCCCTTCATTATTTGATTGTTCGATTGACACTCTCAACCTCTAGATGGCCCAAGCTACTATTGAATCGCAATGTACAACACCGATAAGCTCTTCATTTTCAGATTGCAGCCTCAATACCCTCAACCCTTCTCGCGTCGCAGGAACTCCCTACTCAATACCCTTATCCCTTCATAGTTATCTATGTGAAGGTTAGTTGTTTATTACCCTTCGTTGTAGGCTTGTTTAATTTTGCAGAACTTGATGATTATACATAAAATTAGATGCAAAAAATGATGGCTTATTTAGACTAGCAGGAGTAAAGTTAAAGTGCGTTTTTACATTTAATTCCAAATGAAGCAGTTCTTCTTTACATATTGTTTACAAGCAATGAAGTTGTTTTTATTTACATACTTTTTATTTGCTATGAAGTTGTTTTTCCTGAAGTAAATTTATTTGCAATGAAGTTGTTCTTCTTTACATTTTGACAATACATATGTTTGGCTAATTACTAATGCGAGCTTAAATGATAGAAAGTCACCTATAGATTGTTAATTGTACTTATGTTTCATGAAGCATATGTCATATTTTCATTTTGAGCATTGGGATAATCTTTTTTTAAATAAACCAAAACCCATCTTTTGCATAACACATTGTGCATTTATAAGGAAAAAAAAGTCATTTTTGTTACTATATTAATCATAAGGTGTCAAATAAAGCTATTCTTGTTTACATTTTCACAACATGAAGATTTGGCTAATTACTAATACGAGCTCAAATGATAGAAAGTCACTTGTAGGCTATATTTTGATATTTGTAGTATATGTCTTTCCTTAGAAAAGTTATAGGTGGTATGTTGTAACTCCATCATTAATAGCATAAAATTTAGCTTATTTTTAAGTTGGAGCTAAGGCTAAACAGAGACGACTCATATGTAAGAACACAAAGAATATAGACAATGCAAAGTATATAGAATTGAAGTACTTTGAGATTAGAAAACGGGTTGATAATGGTGATATTAAGTATGTTTTACTTCTCTTTAGGATTTCTAATTGACCCAATTTTAGATTTGTTAGTTGTTGCTTTTTTTTCTTCTTGGAATATATATTATTTTGTATTTAGTCACACTTTCTCACTACAAATGTTGGTAAATTATGAATTTCATTATGGTGGAGTATTGGAAAGGTATGATAATAAATATGTTAGGGGCATGATTAAAAATAAGAAGGTTATAAGTATTGATGAACTTAGCATGCTAGTTCTAAAAGGGATTTCTAAAGATAAAGGGCACAGAGTAATATCTACATTTTACAAATTTTCACATCAATCGATTAGAAGCTTGATATAATTAAACCTAGAATATGACAATGACATATTAGTTATGCTCCAACAAATGGAAGATTTGAATTATCTTAATGTTGAAATCTACTACGATCATGTTACGAGCATTATGCAATAGATGGTGAAAAATCAAACTCTAATATTCGCAATGAATTTGATGGTAATGATGACAAGTTGTTCCAAGTTTAATTGGAGGAGGATGAGGACATCATTGTTATGTTGGATAGTGATTCTGGAGACGATTTAGTTGATGAGGAGTTATTTGTAACTAATGATGAAGAATATATTTTTGTGAGAACAAATATGAAGATATGTGTGAAGACTTTACATAGTGGGTTTGAATGAGACAATGTTATCGATGGGATTAAAGATGGTTGAAAGAATTTCAATGAAGAAGGTGATAACTTCAAAGATACAGGAAGAGAAGAAGGAAGTTCAAATCATGCAAATAGTGAATATGAGGATAACGATTATGAAATTCAATCACTAGTTTATAGTAATGATGAAGCATCTATCCCAAAGAAGAAATTTATTGGTTTTAATCCAAAAATTGATATGACAAATTTTAAGTTCAAAATTGGAATGAAGTTTAAGGACAAGATGTAGTTGAGGGAAGCAATAAGAAAGTATGCAATTACAAATGGGAATAATGTTTCAATGGTGAGATCTGATGTGAGAATGGAAGTAATTTGTGAGGCATAATGCCCTTTTCGGGTATATGCTGGATGGATTGGAAATGAGACAACATTTGCTATGAAGAGAGTAGAAAACACTCATAACTATAGTAAAGTACAAAGGAACAAGCAAGCTAGCAGGAAATGGGTAGCAAATGAATTCTTACACAAGTTTAGAAGGAACCCAAATTGTCCTATTATTGAAATGATGGGTGATCTCAAATTAAAATATGCACTACAAGTCACTAAATCTCAATTTTATAGGGCTAAGTGGGAAGCTAATACCATGCTTCGAGGATTTATGAAAGGTCATTATGCAAAGTTATGGTCTTCTAGACATAAGTTAAGGCAAGCAAACAAAGATGGGAATTATATTATTAAAATTGAACTTGAAGAACTTTATGAAAAACTAATGTTCATTAGATTTTATGTGGGATTTAGTGTTTTAAAGTATTTCTCGATGGATGCAGGAAGATAATTGGGTTTAGATGGATGTTTTTTAAAGACATTCTTTAGAGATGTATTATTATCTGCAGTAGGTCGTGACAAAAGCAATTAGATGTTTCCTATATGTTAGGGTGTGGTTACTGGAGAAAACTATCAATCAAATTAGTTTTTGAGCATTCTTGTAGAAGATCTCAACTCATGTGAAAATGCAAGGACTTCTATTAGTGATCAACAGAAGGTAAACTTTTAGAATTCATACATGTCATGTTCATTTGTTTATGTGATTTCTCTCCTTCAATTTATTTTATCTTTTTTTACAGGATTTAATGGAAGCATTAAAGAATTTGTTTCCAGAAGCTTAACATAGAAAATATGTCCGTCATTTGTATGCAAATTGTTTAGTTGTTCATAAAGGCCACACATATAGGAGTTTATTTTGGAAGCGGTGAATTGCACAAAGGAAGTTGATTTTGATGAGGTAATGGAAGAGTTGAAGAGTATTTCAGTGAAAGCTTATAAGGATTTGAAAATTGGGAACTTGGAGACATTTTTAAGGCCTTTGTGAGCACTAGACTGAAAAGTGAAATAATACATAAAAATATTTTAAAGATGTTTAATGGACTCATTTGTGAAGCTTGTATGAAAAGCTCTCAAATACATGAAAAAAGGGATATGATGCTAAAGTACACTGAAGTTATATGCCCAAGAGTGAGGAAGAAAATAGAGTTAGAAAAATGGGATGGAAGGCATTGTATAATCATGACAAATGGGAATTTGAAATTTGAAGTCACTATTTTTGTAGACAAGTACTTTGTTGACTTGCAAGCACAAACTTGTCAATATAGACTATGGGATTTAACTAAGATTTTATATAAACATGTTGTGGCTTTTATATCTTATTAAAGGGAGGATATCGATGCTTATATCAATCGATGTTATGAATGTGATTGTTATTTAAAGAGTTACCAGTATGCTATGGAACCTAATAGTGGTCCTAAATTTTGGCCAAATACTGAAAATCTGTAGCCAGCATTACCTCTACTAATCAAGAAGATGCCTGGAAGATCGAAAAAGGCAAAAAAAAGATATCACATTAAAGAACCACAAAATCCATCAAATTGAGAAAGATTGGAGTAGCAATGAGATGTCATCATTGTTATAAAATTGGTCACAATTTAAGACAATGCAAAAATAAGAGTGATCCTTCAAGGCAACCTGAATTTGTTAAGGAAGTTATTTTAGTTGTATAACAAGTGTCTTCTTATTAATGAAAAATTATTAACTTTTTGTTTATCTTCAATATGTATAATGTAGCAAAAAAAAAGGAAGGCCGCCAAAAACTAAAGCCCATTCATCTAATATTCTTAGACGTCCAGTTCAAAAACTGACACAATCAGTATTTATATGCTTAAATACTGCATCTTCTATATTAAAAAGAGAGAAGACAATAGTTAATGAATATTAATTATAATATTTAAGTTTTTTTAACATATATAACATTATAAGTCTTTATGTTTTTATAGGCAAATAGAGGATATGGAGTAACATTTGGGGAAGTTAGTGGGAATATCTATTTTAGTAAGTCATTTAAATACATATTTATACTACTTATATGTAATTATAAGGGAGATGATAAATTCTAGATAATTGGTTTTTTATACTTCATAGATGGGTGGAAGTCAATGTCAAGTCTTAGAACCTCCAAATATTAACGTAACAACTACTCAAGCTTCCTAAATTGCAATTGCCAATACAACTCAAATTAGGAGGAGAATCAAACTAACATCAAAAGATCTGCTACTAGAAAATCTCAAGTTGTAGATGACTGAGAATCTAGATACCAATTATTCACTTTGTTATGTAACTGTTATGTTGTACAATTAATGTGTTTTGTAAATTTGAACAACTATAATTTAGTTCTTGTGTTGCTATTATTTAATTTTTGTTTTCATTTCGTTATAACTTTGAATGGAAATTATAGAAATGAATAGTGTAATGCCTATGGCTATAATTTTTCATTGATATTTACTGGCGTTGAAGAGTTGTTTTCTGTTGTTAAAGAGTTGAAATTTTTACTGTGTTAGAATTGTACGACCTAACTCTAATTGTTTTTGCTGCTAGTAGATATAGTGATAGTTTTATCTTATAACCCATGTCTACATTAAATTTTCTACTGAACTTCTTACTTTACTCTTGTTTAGTTATGCATTAGATTTTATTTTTTGTATTGCCACCAGAATACACATATTGTTAGTATTGTTCTAGTACTTGACACCGACTATTATTTGAGTTGTTGCTTGTTCTCCATAATAACTTTGACATGTTCAGGAGAATGGAAGCTAATAGGGGTTAGAATGGGATTCAACTCTTTCTAGTTGTTAAATAAGAACATTACTCTTCGTATGAAAATTTAATTATACAATGATCTATATATCTGCTAGTTGTCTATAATGACATTGAAAGAAAATGTCGATGATAGAAGATTATATGTTATCTTGTATTTACTTCTGCTTTTTTATATTCAACAAAATTGGCTAGATTAAAATCCATACACACCATAATAGCTTTCCATTCAGGGGCGGATCCAGAAAATTTTTTAAGTGGAGGCAAAATTTTAATGTGAACAAAATTTTATTTTTAGTGGGGGCAAAATTTTAATTATAACAAAATTTTATTTTTTTATACCATCAAAATTTAAAATAATAATTCTTACAAGTAAAATCTTTTGGAGCTAGTGGGGGCAAGTGCCCCCACTTACCCCCACTGTGGCTCCGCCACTGCTTCCATTCGTTGTTTAAAGAAGGCAAAGTTTTTTCACAATTTTGGGGGCTTTAATACAACTACAATATAAGTTCTTCTTACTACAATTACAAATGGTTTTGTTTTAAAATGTATAAAAAATGAACCGTGGAGAAGTAGGAACTCCATATTAAGATTATGAATTAGTGAAAGGGAGAAAGAGTATAACAACATAATCTCTTAATACAAGAGAAAAGCAAGATTCTTTTACTAACCCACCAACGCCTATTCAAGCATCTCAAAAAACAAATGACATAATATTAATGCTCTGGTATATAAACCTAATAATTAATTGCAACTTTATGAAACCATATATGCTTACTTTTCCTTAACAATACTCAACAATTTGAATGCATATTGAAAATTTGAAAAAAAAAATCAAAAATTGAGATACATACGATGACATATGGTTAATGAGATCCCAAGATTGCAAGCAAATTCAGTTCTAGTCTATAAATAGGGTTTCTCAAAATGCATTCTTATTCTAACATTCTAAAAAGAAAATTGTTATAAAAGAAATATGTTCTTTCCAAGTAAATTGGAAACCATTAAATCATATGGGAGACATGCAAAAGCTTACAACTGAATATTATGGTGGCAGGTGATTAAAAAATACAAAAAAAGTCCCAATAAACATAATAGTTACATTTTCTTTCTAACTATTACAATTTCTCCATATTTTGTCATACTTACATTCGATGCCCAAGCTATAAAATCACATGGGACCTACAAAATAAAGATATAAACACAAATATTAAGACTTATGATAAATTTGCATTATGTAGATATATTATTACACATACGTACTTCTTGCGAACAACAATACATCTTTCGAACAAGACTCTTACCCTAACGCATAGAACATGTTTGACATATTTTCTAACAATTACAAACTTTACAAATACCAAATACCTACAAGATACCTTCAATTTGAATATTGATTAATATGTATTTATACGAATGGCATTGCTAAAAACAATAATTAAAATACTTACTTTTGTATTAATGCATTCATAAAAATGTTGACCATTGTTAGACATAACATTTGATATTCGTAACTTCATCTTCTTATTACAATTGGGGCAATCAATATTCAAAATATAAATTTTATATAGAAATTAGAATATTAATTACAATTGAATCCAATTAAATTATCACATATAACAAATAATATATATTAAAATTATTTTATTGTTGAACATAATGCTTTCTCTCGATAAAATTGATAATATATCCTTCCAACTTTTGCTACACTATAAAAAAAACAATAAATAGCACCATTGACTCCATTACCAACACCTTGATACTCTTCCCATGTCAAATATATACCAAATGCATAAGCAACGAAAGCTACATATATTTTATTTATACCCATATTTCTATTTCTTCTTACAACATCATAATACAAATATTTAATTTCTACCTTAAATGTGCTTGTAATCATTGCAAAATTCTAGTCATTTACATTTCATTCTAGTAACAACACCTTTGATTAGATCTAACAATAGATTACTAAGAATAAATTTTTAGAAAGATAGGGTGACATTGTTTACCATATTTAAAGGTCATTAAAAAAGGTATAATTGTTGGAGGGACCAGAGACCTATTTTGCTTAGAAGAGCTTTACCAGATTCTATAATTACCAAAGATTATTCCTAGTAACAACACCAGATTTAAAGACTAATAATCATGCTAGGACACCTATTTTTGTATTTTACAATGCAAAATTGGGGGTTTCTTCATCAAAATAAATTTCTAAATCCTTATGCTCCCTAAGTTAGTTCTTAAGACACTACATACGTAACAAAATCTACATCCATAAGTAAATCCTCCAATCATAAAGAAGGAAGAGATTTCACAATCTAGTTTGAAAAACCCACTTTGATATTACGAAACAATGGAAACATTGTCTACCTTGATTATCACCCTGTTCTTCTGAATGTTAAATAAGAACTTCAAAAGAGAAGCAAATCGAGGTAGTTGAGGTAGTAAATCCCCAAGTGTAATAAAAACCTATCCTTTATGTGGCTAACCGTGAAGGTTGAGGGTGTCGAGAAGAGCAAAATGAGCTTCTTGCAATGCGAGAAAGGGCTAAGGGTGTCGAGGTTGTGATGTGAAAACTTGTCGGTATTGTGTGTTGCGATTTGAGATTAGCTTGAGGCCAAACAAGCAGATAACAAAGGGATGAGATTACGTAAATTGAAAAATGTTGGGGTTCAAAGTAAGGAGAGCAAACTGAATGAATGGGGTGAGACTTCACAGTTAGGTATCACAAAATAGATTTAAGTGATTTAAAAAAAACAACGACATTTACTTATGTAATTAAACGACGTCATTTCATTAATCAACATTTGTTCTGTTAATTACTGTTGACGTATATTAATAATAAAGGTTTTTAGACACGTGGCAAGTTATGTTAGCAAACTTAAAGGAGAAACTAGCGTCGAGCTAAAATTTAAAAAATTGAAAGTTTGAATATTTTATTGTCACTTTTTAAAGTTCGGACTATAATTGCAAAATTGACTAAAGTTTGGAATTTTTTTGTTATTAACCCATAATAAAAGCATGATCATTACAAACTAAACTTTACTAGGAAGTGATAAAGAGATAAAGTAACTATATTTACTTCTATTTTCAATTATTAATTTGAAAATTAATTGAATGAAGTACATAAATTATTTTATATTATCGGAATTTAGGTTAATCAAATTACTTATATATATTAAAATTTATTTATTATGTAAGAGTAATTTATTTAATATTGCAAACATTTTTCATGAATTAATATTGATCTGTATATAATAAGGGACAACAGTAACCAACGTCAAACCCCATACGAAGGCCATGTTTGGTAATGACTTATTAGCTATTTTTTGGTTGATTAAAAAATTTGAGCTATTTGATATGATAAATGTGTTTGGTAATCAACTACTTAGGTTGGCTGATTGAATTCAATCAGTTGATTTCTAAAAACTCCTCCCTACCAGTGTTTGACCTTTAGCTAATACAAAAAGTGCATTAATGATGATTATAACCTTGCCTGAAATCTCATGTAAAAAGGGCTTTTAAGTAGTTACTCTTGCAATCATTAAGGGTATCAAAAACAAGATATAACTTTCTATTACTCTTTCTAGTTTCTATTATAATTTATCTCTAAAGAAAATAGTTTATTTAAATTAGTCCTCAAAGTATTACTAAAATTTTGATTACATCTCTCTCTCTCTCTCTTTAAGAAAACTTTAGTCACAAGTAATTATAAAATTGACTCCTATGTTTTCTATATTATGTTAATCTAAATTTCATCTACCAAAAAAGATTAAAGATACATGCAATAATACTACTTTTGATATATATTTTTACATTTATTAATTATAAAAATAAACTTTCTTTAATATTCTACAAAATAGTTTATAATATTTTTAAAGTTATGTTCTCACGAATTATTTTACATTGAATAGTTAATATTAAATAATTAATATTACCAAATATTTCTAATAAGTAGCTAATGTTATCTGGTAGTCAAAGATTTCTAATAGGATCGGCAATAAGCTACAGCTAATATCATCGAATAAGACCAAACTCTACAGCACAATGGTCGGAAGATGGGATCTGTCCACAGGCTAGACAGCGTTTTTTTTTTTTTTTGTTTGGTGAAGAATAACGATCATTCTTCTAAAGGGGAGGAACCATGTGCTCATGCAAACTTGTATGTTTTTCCACTCTCAATTTGGAAATTGGTCCACACAGTCAGTTGGCCGAAAGCTATTTCTTTTCTCACTCTACTCATCCAATGGCACATTCATTCTTAACTTTTACATGCACAAGCACAATCGATGAATAAATTAGAATAGATTAAGCAACCCATTGGACATGTGGCAGAATATAACGCCAGATTTTTTCTCAGTCGCAGAAACACCTGTGGACCCGCACCTATAATTCAACTAGCTGTTTCTCGCTTCCACGTGTGTCAAACTCATAATACACGCACTCCATGCGCATGCGCTAGCATTCCCGACATCATCAACTGATATCAATTATCTTAAAAGACAAGCCAAGTCTAATTATAACCCAAAAACAAAAATGAAAACAAACAAACATATCATTATCAACCCCTCTCTCTGCCCAAAAATACCGGGCTAAAAATTAAAAAAAAAAATCCACAACCTAAAAACGTAGAGGTAACACACCTACGTAAATACATTTCAGTCCATGAGAAACGAACAAAGAACAGTGGCTGTGACCAGAAATGCGAACAATGAGGAATAACCCACGTGTACCACCGCACCCTTACCCGCCGTACTGTTCTCCAATACAGTCGGTGCACCCGCTGGAGCTCCGGCTGGTGTTTTAGTTGACCGAGCTGGTGGGGAAGCCACCAACGGCGATGGTGCCTCTACGATGATTGGTGTCGGACTTGGAGTCGTAGTCGGAGATGTAGACGGAGACGGAGAGCTCACGTAAACAGGAGCAGGCGCCGGAGACGGAAAGCTCACTCGAACAGGGGCAGGTGCCGGAGACGGAAAGCTCACGAAAGCAGGAACAGGTGCCGGAGACGACGATTTTCCAAACAACTCGACCGGGAGTAGCACCTTGTCCACAGAGAAAATGACTAGAGGTTGAGAATCAATTATCGTATTGGCGACTCTAGATGAATCGACCCCGGTATGAAGCGTGACCTCGTTGCCAGCAGTGGTGACCGACAGACCGAACTTCCCTGCACCATTAGTGGCCAGTGTGGGGATGGGATCTTTACTTATCTTCAACGATCCAAGGGGATTGTAGTTAGGAGCTGCATGAAACTGTAGAAGTGAAACCACAACAGCACTAGTGAGCTTGTTGAGATCAGGAACGCCGTCGGCTTTAAACGCCCCGTCGTTTGGTGCAAAGATGGTCAAACCTTTGTCAACAGCCGACTCGTAGGTCTTAATAACTCCGCTACCTTGGAGTAAGCCCGCAAAGGTTTTACATCCGGCATTTTCAAGAGCCGCCGTTATGTTAACGTCGGAAGCCGACGGCGGAGTACCCGTTAAGAGACCAGGAGTAATAATAGGCCCACTAATTTCAAGAACAGAGATATTGTAAGGATTTTGCATAACAGATTTAACGTAGAAAGAGTCGAGCTTCGAGCCGGGTGCAGCCGAGCCCAGGCCGACTTTGCCTCCTTGAAGATCGGTAATGTTGACGAAACCAAAGTTACCAGAGGCAGTTCCAGTGGTTTGGTAGAGAGTGGTGCAGAGTGTTGTGCCTTTGGAGATCTGGTGGAGATTGGTGGAGTCGAAATAGTCGAGCAGAACGAGGAGGCTGAGAGCGGCTTTGATGACGGAAAGTGGGTGCTTGGCGGTGAGAGCTGACATGGCGGCGTTGTTGAGAGTGAGAATGGTGATGGCTTGGCGGCTGTTGATCTCGTCGGCGAGTTTTGTTTGAGTGAGGAAACTGTTGAACTGAGAGTACTCGGGGAATGGAGCAAGCATTTCTGTGATGTTGTGGGAGGAGACACTGGCGGCAGATGCTGAGAGAGCTAAGAAGAGGAGGACATAGTGCAGTGAAGCCATTGTTGAAGAATGAAGAGTGAGTTAGTGAAGCGTTGTTGAGCCAGCTTAAAAGGCACTGAGATGGAGAGAGGTTGGTTTAGAATCTAACTATGGTTGAGGCGTTGGGTTAATTCGCCGAGGAACTTAGTTGTACGCTTCTATCGGGGGAGGCAGATTGCTTGCTTCTTGGCCATTTTTGTTAAAATGATAATGATGGTTAATGAAAGGCATCATAAAGGTAAGGGTCACGACTCAAGAGTCAAGACGTGACTTTTGTCTGAGAGGGTTCAAATTTAGGCATATATGCTAATTGACTTATGTTATTGACGTCCAATCCGATTGTTATTGATTATTGACCTTTAGGCAAGTATAAAATTGTAAAATTCTATCACAATTTCAGAATTACACTTGCAATTTACAAATTTAAGATAACAAAATCAAAGAACCAAATGAATTTAGTTGCAATTTTAATATTATTTTTAGTAAGATAGTTGCCGCTTCTAAGGGAATTTTCCAGTTACTCGTTGCGTCCGCCTTTTTAGAAAGTTAGAACTATATGCTTATTCTCTAATCTCTATTTCAACGTTTTCTGAGATCACTTGATCTTAGATGCACCTTTTTGTTTTGTGGCCAAATGTTAAAACAGAGGATAAAATTTACGTACAAAACAAAAAGGTGCATCTAAGATCAAGTGATCTCAGAAAACGTTGAAATAGAGAATAAGCATATAATTCTATTGGCATTTAATTCATCATTAAACCAAGAACAATGTTAAAAGCGGTTTAAAACAATGTTACGAATACTGTACCGATATTAAAGTTAGATTGAGTTCTAGTACAGTACTATACTGATACCGGTTAATATTAAGTACCGTTTCGGATAATTATTTAAATTTATGAAATCGTCCTTTAATTTTTTAAAATTATAAAATAGTCTATTAGTATATTATACTGTATACTTTATAATTTTATATCAACCATGTCTCAAAAAATCGTAATAATAAAAATTTAAAATAATAACAATTTATTTATTTTTATTAACTTTAATTTTTACATATTTTAGATATAATTAATAACTACAATTAATATATTAATTATCA
>JANJEY010000005.1:58290018-58310162 GCA_024703695.1 Erythroxylum cataractarum
ACCATGTCTCAAAAAATCATAATAATAAAAATTTAAAATAATAACAATTTATTTATTTTTATTAACATTAATTTTTACATATTTTAGATATAAATAATAACTACAATTAATATATTAATTATCATTCAACTATAAAATTAAGAATAATACAAGGTATTTGAAATATTACAATTCATCATATAATAAATAATAATTACATCAAAACATCAAATAAAAAGAATAATAAAAATTTTATTACAATTTACAACAAGAGTTTATGATAAGGAAATGACCAACTAGAAGTGAAATCTGAAACAACAATATATATTATTTAATTTATTATCAATTAAATATATATTATTAATATATATATTATTAATAAAATTTAAACAATTTAATTTAATATTATATATTTAACTAACTAAAATTAATTATTAATAAAATTATAAATAAATAAATTTAATCTAATTCATAAATTTAATTTAATAAATTTAATTAATTATAAATATTTTTAAAATATATAAATTTCTAATAAATTTTGATTTAATAATTAAAATAGATCTAAAAATAATTATTAGTTTATAAATAATACTTTTTAAATTATTTATTTTTAAAAATAAAATATTTTATTAATCAATATTATATAAAGAATTAAAATAAATGTAAATAAAATAAATTTTGGACTTTATTTAATTTATAATCGTTATTAGTAATAAAAATATTTATTTTATTTAAAAAAACTAAATTAAAAATAAAAATAAAAGTTGAACTAAATAAGTAAATAGTTAATTAAAAAAACTTTGAAAAAGGGAGATAGTGGAGGCAAGAGGCGAGAAGAATTTAAATTTTTTTTAAAAGTTTTGCTAAATAGTATCCTATTTTTCAAAGCTTTCGGTACTGATCGCTATCATGCAAAATCGTCGGTATTGATTAGCACGATGATTGGTACCTTTACAATTGGTTTCATACAATTTTTTGAGAGGTATGATACCTTCTAGTTGGTATGATATGAAATCTATAATGTTGGTTTAAAAATTAAACTTACTACAAGTTTGGTTTACAGTTGAAATTGAAACTATCCTTTGAACAAATATGTGTAAACTTGGGTTGCATTTGTCATACATAGTTCCCATTTGGCAAATGATTGATTCAAAGATTTTAGTTGTTTGAAATGGTCAAATAGCTAATAAAGATGTTTGGTAATTAGCGGATTGGGTTGGCTGATTGAACCTAATCAACTTATTTTTAAAAAGCTACTAAGAGTTATTAAAATTGTGTTTTAATGACAATTATGCCCTCACTTACTATGTAAAATGTTGTTAAACCCCTAAGTCCAAACTGCGGGATCATACGAGTGTTGGTAAGCCTTGACCAATGCTTGACACGAGAAAGGCGTGTTGATTGGGGAAAAAGGCAAAGTCTTGCGAGTTGGCGAGCAAAACCCGAGAAATTTGCGATGTAGGCGAGGGATGCGGGAAGTATCGGCAGAGATCTCGAGAATAGGTGAGATTTCATATGCGTAAGCACGCATTGACAGAAATCTTCAACGAGACGTGAGATTCAGATGCGAGGCCGCACGGAGTTGAAAAACTAAACAGAAATCTTCAACGAGACGTGAGATTTAGATGCGAGGCTGCACGGAGTTGAAAAACTAAGTCATGCAAGACCCGAGGGTGTACGAGAAGGCGTAAAAGTATGCGACAGACCCCGTAAGGATGCACAAAAGCATGCGAGCGCGACGAGGTTAATAAACACCTAACTTCGGCAGGTCGAAGGTATATAATATGTGCGAGGTTAAATACTAACTCGGATTGTGACTTGTGACTTAGTCATGGAGCGATGAGACTGTACCATGAATGAGCTTGATCATAGAAGATAGACTTGTCCACGTACATTCATTGATGAACTTATGTGCGGATAGGCTATGGTGAAGACACATCGGTAGTAATGTGACAACTGTGGATGATGTGACACATGATGACGTGGTGGATAAGATCACTATTGATGAACATCAACTTTAAGAGATAAAGATCACATGGAAGGATCATCTGAAGATAGAGGAGATCTTCATGGATAGGGATAATCTCTCCTAGATCAGGTAAATCTTTTAATTGTGATGTAATCTTATTAGATAGAATAAGATTGTGATCTTAGCTAGTAGAGTTCTACTAGGACTCTTTGTCATTTAGAGGAGCCTATAAATAGCTCATTAGAGTTGAGACCTATTCATCACATCAGATAAGAGAAGATCAGAGTTGAGAGCTTTTGGGAGAGAGTTCTCATAGTAAGGACTTTGTTCCTTGAGTGCTTCGAGTAGGAGGTACTCGTGCCTTTTGTTAACATTTTGTTGAGAGTTAATGAAAGAGGTAGCTTCGGCTACATTAAAAATCTCTTGTTGTTTTTTTTACTCTATTACACTTGTGTTCTTTTTATGTGTGAGGGAAACACTTACGTGTGGGCTGTTTGAGGGCTAACATAATTATTTGGCGACATTCACATGAGAAGGCTGAATCTTTGCTTAAGCAGACCTAAACGGGATTGTCGTATGAAGATGGGCGTGGCTTGCGATGAAAGTTCGAGTCCAAGAAAAACCTTTGTTACAACTGGTATCAGATTTAATCGAGAGTGATGGCTGGTGGAAGTAATCTGATTGAAAGGGTTACTAGAATAGAGGCGATTCTTGAGTCTCTATCCCCGACGGATGAGAGAGTAGTTCCTTTGTTAGGACGTATAGAAGCCTTGGAGAGGAAGCTTCAAGCTACTATGAGAGCGCTCGAAGAACAAGTAAAGGCTCACGAGGAGATGAGCTATGATCTGTTGGTGTTCAAACGTGTGATGTCAAAGCACGAGATGAGTGTCTGAGTGGAAAGCACTATGGTAAAGGTGCAAGAGCCACAAGTTTTCAATGGCAAAAGGAATGCCAAGAAGCTCGAAATTTTTTGTGAAATATGGAGCAACATTTTGTAACAATAAAGGTGGTGGACTCGGAGAAGGTGTCAATCACAACAATGTACCTAGTGGGTGATGCGAAGTTGTGGTGGAGAACGAGAACCTCCAGTAACATCAGTGCGGGTAGACCTCCCATTGACACTTGGGAGAAGATGAAGAAGGAGCTAACGGATCAGTTCCTACCCAACAACACTTCTTAACTGGCGAGGGAAGCTTTGAAGGGTTTGAAGCAAGACGGCGGCTCGGTGAGGGAGTATATGAGGAAGTTTACATCAGTGATGTTGGACGTGCGGAACATGTCAGAGGAGGATAAGTTGTTCAACTTCATTAGCGGCTTGTAAGGTTAGGCACAAATGGAGCTTCGGAGGCAGAACGTGAAGGACCTCCCTAGTGCAATAGTGGAGGCAGATGCCTTGGTGAATTTCCAATTGCCACCACCAATTCTAACCTACGAAGAGGGCAAGAAAAATGGTGGAAACCAGGATGGCAAGGAGAAAGGCAAAGAGAATGTAGGAGAATCTTTTTAACATAAGAAGAAGCAATCGAAGGGACCAGTTGCATGCTTCATTTGTCAGGGGCCACATTTTGCTCGAGAATGCCCGCAGAGGAAGAAGCGCGAGGAGTAGCTGAACTCCATTATTTCGAAGGACAAAGGAGGGAATGATGAAGATGACTTGGGAGAAGGAGCCATCAACAACATCGCCTATATAAATTGTATAGGCCTCATAGAGGAGCGCCCATGCAAAAGCAA
Source organism: Erythroxylum cataractarum (assembly GCA_024703695.1). Taxonomy (NCBI): domain Eukaryota; kingdom Viridiplantae; phylum Streptophyta; class Magnoliopsida; order Malpighiales; family Erythroxylaceae; genus Erythroxylum; species Erythroxylum cataractarum. The sequence continues at coordinate 58,293,698 of JANJEY010000005.1, forward strand.
ACTCGACGGAAAGAGGAGATAGTGCGAGAAAACGGTACCATTGGAAGAGAAGGCTTGCTCCAGTCTTCGACAGTCGGCGAAGGAGTCTTTGAGGGAATCACTTGTGGAGGAGTGCCCACAGATTATTTCGACGAGGGCGTCAAATTCTTATAGTGAGGGTGGTTTGTTAGACCCCTAAGTGCAGACTGTGGGATCGTGCGAGTATTGACAAGCCTTGGCCAATGCTTGACATGCAAGTCAGCACGAGGAAGGCGTGTTGACAAGGAAACAAGGCAAAGTCTTATTATTTGGCGAGCAAAACTCGAGGAACTTGCGATGTAGGTGAGGGATGCCAGAAGTATCGACAAAGATCTCAAGAATAGGCAAGATTTGATATGCGTAGGTGCGTATTGGTAGAAATCTTCAATGAGAAGTGAGATTCGGATGTGAGGCCATGTGGAGTTGGAAAACTAAGTCATACGAGACCTAAGGGTACACGAGAAGGCACAAAGGTATGCGAGAGACCCCGTGAGGATGCGCGAGGGCTTGCGAGCACGACGAGGCGCATAAACACCTAACTTTGGCGAGCCAGGTCGAAGGTATGTAATAAGTGTGAGGTTAAATACTAACTCGGATTGTGACATGTGACTTAGTTATGGAACGACGAGACTACACCATGAATGAGCTTGATGATGGAAGATGGACTTGTTCATAGACGTGCATTGATGAACTTATGTGCGGATAGGCTGTGGTGAAGACACATCAGCAGTGACGTGATAATTGTGGATGACGTGGCACATGATGACGTGGCAGATAAGATCATTGTTGATGAACATCATCTTTAAGAGATAAAGATCACATGGAATGATCATCTGAAGATAGAGGAGCTTTTTATAGATAGGGATAATCTCTCCTAGATCGGGTAAATCTTTTAAATGTGATGTAATCTTATTAGATAGGATTAGATTGTGATCTTAGCTAGTAGAGTTCTACTAGGACTCTTAGTCATCTAGAGGGGCCTATAAATAGCTCATTAGAGTTGAGACCTATTCATCACATCAGATCAGAGAAGATCAAAGTTGAGAGCTTTGAGAGTTGAGAGCTTTTGGGGGAGAGTTCTCATAGTAAGGGCCTCGAGTAGGGAGTTCTTGTAAGGGCTTCGAGTAGGGAGTTCCATGAGTGCTTCGAGTAGGAGGTACTCGTGTCTTTTGTTAACATTTTGTTGAGAGTTAATGAAAGAGGTAGCTTCGGCTACATTTAAAAATCTCTTATTGCTTTCTTTACTCTATTACACTTGTGTTCTTTTCGTGTGTGAGGGAAACACTTAAAAACTTGTGTGCACGTGAGGTGTTCGAGGGCTAACGAAATTGTTTGGCAACATTCACGTGAGAAGGCTGAATATTTGCTTAAGTGAACCTAAGCGAGATTGCCGTATGAAGATGGGCGCGACTTGCGGTGAAAGTTCGAGTCTAAGAAAAACCTTTGTAACAACTGGTATCAGAGCCAATCGAGAGTGATGGCTAGTGAAAGTAATCTGATTGAAAGGGTTATTAGAATAGAGACGATTCTTGAGTCTCTATCCTCGATGGATGAGGGAGTAGTTCCTTTGTTGGAACGTATAGCAGCCTTGGAGAGGGAGCTTCAAGCTACTATGAGAGCACTCGAAGAACAGGTAAAGGCTCATGAGGAGATGAGCTATGATCTGTTGGTGTTCAAACATGTGATGTCAAAGCACGAGACAGGTGTCCGAGTGGAAAGCACTATAGTGAAAGTGTGAGAGCCACAAGTTCTCAATGGCAAACGAAATGCAAAGGAGCTTGAAAATTTTCAGTGGGATATGGAGCAGTACTTTGCAATGGCAAAGGTGGCGGACTCGGAGAAGGTGTCAATCACAGCAATGTATCTAGTGGGTGATGCGAAGCTGTGGTGGAGAACAAGAACCTCCAATGACATTAGTGAGGGTAGACCTCCCATTGACACTTGGGAGAAGATAAAGAAGGAGCTAACGGATCAGCTCCTACCTAACAACACATCTTAGCTCGCGGGGAAAGCTTTGAAGGGTTTAAAGCAAGATGACTCAGTGAGGGAGTATGTGAGGAAGTTCACATCGGTGATGTTGGACGTGCGAAACATGTCGGAGGATGACAAGTTGTTCAACTTCATTAGTGGTTTGTAAGGTTTGGCACAAATGGAGCTTCGGAGGCAAAACGTGAAAGACCTCCCTAACGCAATAGCGGCGGTAGATGCGTTGGTGGATTTTCAATTACCACCACTAATTCTAACCTACAAAAAGGGCAAGAAAAATGGTGAAAACCGGGATAGCAAGGAGAAAGACAAAGAGAAGGTAGGAGAATCTTCTCAACATAAGAAAAAGGATTCGAAGGGACCAGTTGCATGCTTCATTTGTCAGGGGCCACATTTTGCTCAAGAATGCCCGCAGAGGAAGAAGGGCGAGGAGTAGGTGAACTCCATTGTTTCGAAGGAAAAAGGAGGGAGCGATGAATATGAATTGGGAGAAGGAGCCATCAACAACATCGCCTATATAAATTGTATAGGCCTCGTGGAGGAGCGCCCATGCAAAAGCAAACTTGACAAAAAGAGGAGTTAGTGCGAGAAAAAGGTACCATTGGAAGAGAAGGTTTGCTCCAGTCTTCAACAGTCGGTGAAGGAGTCTTTGAGGGAATCACTCGTGGAGGAGTGCCCACAGATTATTTCGACGAGGGCGTCGAATTCTTCTAGTGAGGGTGGTTTGTTAGACCCTTAAGTCCAGACTGTGAGATAGTGCGAGTATTGACAAGCCTTGGCCAATGCTTGACACGCAAGTCGGCACGAGGAAGGCGTGTTGACAAGGGAACAAGGCAAAGAGATAAAGATCACATGGAAGGATCATCTGAAGATAGAGGAGATCTTTATGGATAGGGATAATCTCTCCTAGATCGGGTAAATCTTTTAAACGTGATGTAATCTTATTAGATAAGATAAAATTGTGATCTTAGCTAGTAGAGTTCTACTAGGACTCTTATTCATCTAGAGGAGCCTATAAATAGCTCATTAGAGTTGATACCTATTTATCAAATCAGATCAGAGAAGATCAGAGTTGAGAGTTTTGAGAGTTGAGAGCTTTTGGGGGAGAGTTCTCATAGTAAGGGCTTCGGGTAGGGAGTTCTTGTAAGGGCTTTGAGTAGGGAGTTCCTTAAGTGCTTCGAGTAAGAGGTACTCATGTCTTTTGTTAACATTTTGTTGAGAGTTAATGAAAGAGGTAGCTTTGGCTACATTTAAAAATCTCTTGTTGCTTTCTTTACTCTATTACACTTGTGTTCTTTTCTTGTGTGAGGGAAACACTTAATCACTTATGTGCAGGTGAGGTGTTCGAGGGCTAACGGAATTATTTAACGACATTCATGTGAGAAAGCTGAATCTTTGCTTAAGCGAACCTAAGCAGGATTATCGTACGAAGGTGGGCGCGACTTGCGGTAAAAGTTTGAATCCAAGAAAAACCTTTGTAACAACTGCCACTGTCCAAAGACGTTGATACACAAAATTTAAGTTATTTGGCATGTGCACTTCAAAGGTCCTCTTTTATGTTGTAATGTTCAAGCCATGATAGTAGCCATTACAATTATATATAAACAAACAATAATTTAATAGAAAAACATTTTTATAATATAAAATTTTAAATAAAAAATATATTACAACAAAATTTCGTATAATTTTTTAATAATATTCACAAGGTAATTTATTGCTCATGTAAAATTAAGAGATCAAATAATTTTATATTAATTAATTAGTAAAAATATATCGATGATAAAAATATTTATATATTTATTTTGTAAAATTAAATATTTAAAATCTAAATTCTTATGAGAATATTCAAAGAAATACTAAGATATAATACTCATGTTTTTATATTTTTTTAAGTCATGTCCTCTAAGTAATTTTACACGTAAACAACTAGTACTAAATAGTTAATTTTACCAAATATCTTTAATAAATAGCTGATATTATCCGTTGTTCAAATCAGTTGTTGTAATCTGCTATTAATTAACCGCTGATAGAATCAACTAACAACTAATACAATCCCCTGATTGTCAAACAAGGCCATAGAGTTTTTAATTCCAATACTAATCCATATAAACAAGAACCACTTGGGATGATGAATTCCCTTCGCACTTTCTTTTGATGTATGAAAATGCAAGCAAGGCATGCTTTAGTGACAATACGAAACTTAAAAGAGCAAAAACCACTGTTAACTCCCTCAGTCAAGAACTTAGGAAAACCAACGTTTTAATAATGAAATAGCTTGATAAATGTTTATGAGAGTATAATTATAAACTTATATTTCATGTGTTTTTCTTGTTATTTTTATAGTATATGTAACCTTTATAAACCAAAAGGAGAAGAATTCAAATGAAATCATAGCATAAAACGAAGATTTGAAACAACCAACTACCTATATGACCGTGTGTAATGACTATACAAATCTTTGTAAATATGTGAAGATTGAAGAATTTTAGTTATAGTCGAGTGGAGTTGCATGCCTTGTATATTGATATACAAGGCCCTGTATGTTGCTCTTGTAAGTCTCTGTACTCGTGTAAAACTATGAATTTAGGTACTTTTGGAGATACACAATCGCTTACATGATTGTGTAAGTTGACTATATATATCCTATAAATAATAGTTTTTACTATAAAAGAATGTGAGCAGAGACAAACAAGGGAGAGTCGAGTTTTGAAGCAATTTTAAGTCGCGAGACACATACAAAGGCAATAGCTCTAATCAATAGACTAGTGAAACACTAAGAGTATGTTAAGAGATCTATTAAATTACAACATCAAATCTAAACTTGCAAGAAGATCCAATAAAAGAAAAAGGAAGATTTAGAATTATGATATCTGTGTTTTCTATTAATTTTTTGAATGTTTGTTGTTGATTTCATTTTTTATGAGTAACTAAATGTGTTTAGTATCTAGGTGCGATGAAACCTAGTTTCTAATAACAATATGTTTTGATATATTATTTAATACAATTATATTGACTGATTTATTACGATTCAATTATGTGTTTTATTCTTGTTCTAATCTATCCAGAATGTTAGTGCAAAATTTGATTTCACATGATTGAGATTAAGAAATTCTCTTATATTAATATATCTATCATAATTGAAAGGATTTGCATACAAGCCTAAAGATAGGTCAACATAAATCTTCTAGATTAAAGTCAAACTTAAAAGAGAAATTCATAAATCAATAAAGTAATTTTAGGGGTTTTAACTGGAATTTTTTTGTTAATTAACTAATAGATTAGTTGTTAATAGTCTTGAGAAAATATTAACATAATATAGAAATTTTCATAGTCCAATAATCAATATCTAATTACATGATAAAAGGTTAATAGTTAATGATTCTTAGGGGGATTCATCACCTAGAAACTATTATATGATATTGATTTTCTAAGTACTTTTCTCTGTCTTGAGTTCATAATTGTTTTAATTCTTAGTTTGTTTATTTAGTTTAATTTTTAATAAAAAAATTAAAAATCTTATTCATAAGTTAGATAATAAAAAAGATAAATACTAGTACTTATAGTCTTTGTGGAATCAACTCATACTTGCTTGTGTTAGGTACAACTATGTCGTCCATTTGCTATAATTTTAAATATTGATATAAAATAATATCAATCAAGTTTTTGGTGTTGTTGTAGAGGACTGTAATGTTAGGAAAGCCTAGTTTTTATTAATTTAATAATTATTTTTGTATTTATTTTATTTTATTTTTGACTTATTCGTTTGTTTATTTTTTGAACTTCTCTGCTTTGACTTTGAGATTATGGCTTTTTGTTAGGATTTAAGATTCATCATTATAGCCATAACTCACAATTGAAGGTTGAAGTGGATAGTATTCTTATAAGATTTATGATATGTCATCACCTATGGCAACATCACAATGTCAGAAAGAAAGGTTCAGTGATATGTTTTTGAAAGCTCAACTAAATTCCATGTTGTGTTACGACATTTGTGGAAGTAACCATTACAATCATAAATGTCAAACACTAAATTATATGTGGAGAACCAAACATGCACAACCAACCTCAGATTACACCACCCAAGAATACTTATCATTTAGAGTGGAGCAACCTTTACGCTTATGGATGGAATTGTTATCCTCTAATTGAATATTTATAGCAACAACAATGAGGAGAAAGTATTACAAGTAAAATAATGGAATGTCTTGCTAAAAGTGTAGCTACCCAATGTGAATTCAAAGAAAATTTTTCTTCGTGTGAATATATTGAGCACAATACAACATACTGTTTGAGCTTATTAACACCTCAAAGTGAAGAAGAAACGAAGGTTGACTTGATTATTGATGTTGCTTCTTAAGAAGGCAAGGAGGTGACTGTTGCTTTAGAAGAGATTGATGATAAATGACAAAGGGAGTAGAGGAAGAAGACGAACAAAATCCTCTGTCCAATAACCAGAGGAAGTCTTTATCCAAAAAGAGGAAGTAGAGAAGTTGAAAAAGATGATTAAAGAAGAAGATGAGGAGGAAATAAAAAAGTAGACAAAGGAAGTTAAGGAAGAACAAGAGGAGGAGCCAATTGAGGAAACTACTAATGAATCACCGGCAGTCACCTTAAGTATGAATGGTTCTCACTTCCTTCAAGACAACTTGCTTGAGTTAACTGAAGATTTAGAGAGTTATTACTACATTATGTCCTTATTACTATCTTACAATATATGACTTATTTACAAGCTCCAAAAATCTTATAAGGAGAAATGGGTAGAAGTAATTCACCAATTATAGACCTAAAATGATGGTAAATATGAAGAGTATGTGAAGCTAAAAACATTAAACAAGCGTTACTTGGGAGGTAATCCAATAATTAAGATATGCTTTATTTTTTTTCATTTTGTTTCCATTTTTTGTGTTAACATAAAACTTTATTTCATTTTCCTTTATGTTATTTTTACTTCCATGTTTCTAGTTATTTTCTTTAATTTTATTTTCTTCTATCTTTTTATCCCTTTGATTTATATCTTGCAACGATGTTTGTATATCATATCAGATGGATGGTCCCAAATTCATTGAAATCAGAATATGAAAATTTTATCACTTAGGGAAGTACCAAATTCCTCCACTTTTTCACTTTTTATTCATATTTGCTAATATTGTTTACATTGAGGATAAAGTACAATTTTAAGTGTAGGGAAGGGGATTATAATTTTCTTAAGCCTATTATAATCTTTATTATTAAATTTCATTAACTGATATTATGAATTAGTTGAAATTTGTCCATAAATACTTTATTTCATGATTGATTATTGATTTGAATCACTATGCAAAAGGATAAAAGTTAGAATAAATTTGCTTTTATAGGTCATATTGTTAGTAATCACTGAAATAGTCAATTTGAATGAAAATTGCATATTATTTACACATATAAGATCATTTTTCATGAGTTTTTACGCCTAAAAGAAAAATACATAATTTTTTACACTTTTTTATTCCTGTATGTGTGTTATCATGCATAGTTGACTGATTCTAAAACTTACTTTTATTGTCCGTATTGAGATCACATTTGTTAAATAAAAAACATTCAAATGATAAAGATGCTTAGATTTAACAATTACTTAAGCCCATTTATTTGAAAATTACCTACCATATTTTATCTCTTAGGAGTAACCAAATTTTAAGCCTTAGCCTCTTTCATTGATTATAAAATAAATATTAGCTCTTACCTTATCTTAAACGCTTTTTATCGATTTGAACCCTAAAAGTATTTACAACTACCCAATTGCTTGAAATTTGAATTTTGAAAAGGTTTGATATTTTTTAATTGTAAAAAAATGTTACGGGCATAATATAAAAATGAAAAGTGTTTGAGTTATTGTACTAATGGATTCATATTATGAAGGACCTATATTGCGAAAGACTTACTAATTGGTAATCTTGTTTATTGTAAATTTCTTTCAATATTATCAACCATTTGATTATCTTAATCATACCTTACCTAAACATAATTAAAACCTTGTAAAGACCTCTGATTTTTGTTTTTAATATATATATAATTGGTGGAGATATGAAAATATTGCAACTTTATGGTTAAGAGTTTGGTTATGCATTTATTTAAGAGTTTAATACTTTTCACACTAAACACTTGAGTGTATTGAGTAAAACCTTGGTGAGGGTGTAAAAATTTATGCTTTTGATTTCAAAAAGATTATTGATGTGATTATTGGTGATATTGACTTATGAAGTTAGTTATAAGACAACTTTATTCTAATTATATGTTAATTTGATCAATATGATATGATAGTTTAGAGTATATGTGGATAGGTTGGAGTTGATAATAAATGGATGTTTATAAGATTAATAAGTTAGATTATGATTTGCTTGAAGACAAGCAAAACCTAATGTGTGGCGATGATTGATAAGTGTTTATTGGACTATAATTATATACTCATATTTTATATGCCTTGCTTGTTATTTTATAGTTTTATTATATGGTACTTATTTCTATTCAAGTGCATTTATAGGTAATAATTGCCTTTATAGACCAAAAGGAGAAGAATTCAAATGAAATTGTGATTGATAAAGCAAACACACGCAAGAGATAAAAGACAAGGTCCTGGTAAAGTTTTAAAACATTAGAAGCTTGTTAAATAATAGATGCCAGTTAAACGACATGAGCCTTTTAGATGGTAGGACCCTGTTAAAACAATTTAAAACAGAAGACGTTTGTTAACACTGAAAGGAACCTATTGCAAGTTGAAAACAAAAAGAGTCTATTATAAAAGTAAAGGAGCTTCTTGCTAAAATGAACATACACACACAATATAATGTGAAAATTTAAAAGTTAAAGAGAGAGAGAAATGACACGATTTATACTGGTTCGGCTTATAACTTAAACCTATGTCAAATCCCCAGGTATTCAACTTGAGTGTTTCATTAAAATCCCAAGTAGTAATTTGACGAGTCTATTTAAGCTCACGATTATATATTTTTCAAGATTCTCCAACCTTCCAAACTTGTAATATTTAGCTATCCTCTATAGGCTCCCAATAAATGAAAAAGTGATTTGCTCGATATAAACTTCAATGATTTCTCTTAAGAAGAATTTTCACTTTCTAAAGCACAAAAGATTTGATAACAATATGACTTTTAAGAGTATTGATGCTATTGATGTATTTCGAAGGTTTGATGTATGTCACCCATTCGTAAATCCAGTGACTTTTCCTTAAATAGACATCTTCTTCAACTAGCCGTTGCTTCTCCTATATCTTGAATTGACTTTGAATCTTCAATACATTGATAAAATCTTCCAATATCCAGACGTTAAGATAAATGATCATATCAAGGAGCTAATTGTGATTTATAAGATCCTTCCAGATATTGTAGAATCATTTATAATAATCAAGTAAGTTTATAAGGAAGGTTTTTGCAATAAAGGAAGCATTTATCATATGATTTTGTTTTCTTTTGAATAATATATTATTACCTATACAAGGAAATAAACCTAATTTAAAATTTGAAATATCATAAGGTCTTCATCAAAATCATTAATAATAAATCTTGAGCTAACAGTGACATGGAATGAAAATTTGAAGCAACAAAGTAAGTCTCTTTAAACATGTGAAGATCGAAGAATTTTATTTTTGGTCATATGGAGTTTTATGCCCATACATATTGATATATATGACCATGTATGTTGCCCATATAAGTCTTCATGTCCATGAAAAATCGTAAATTCAAGTATTTTTAAAGATACATGGTCACTCACATGACTATGTAAGTTGACTATATATAACCCAAAACTAGTTTTTACTATAAAAGACCACTTGCAAAGACAAGCAAAGGAAACCTGAGTTTTGAAGCAATTGTCATGAGACACGTACAAAGGCAATAGTTTTGATCAAAGGATAAGAAAAACATGAAGAATATGTCAAAAGACCCATTAGATTACAACATCAAATCCAAACTTGCAAGAACATCCAATAGAAGAAAAAAAAAGGTTTAGAATTATGACTTTTTTGTTTTCTATTAGTTTTTCTACATTTTTGTTATTGATTTTGTTTTCTATGAGTAATTAAACATGTTTAGTGTCCAGGTGTGATAACCATAGTTTGTTATAACAATATGTTTTGATCTTTTATTTAATGCAATGATATTGATTGATTTATTACGAATATATCTGAATATTAATACATGATTTGATTCCATATTAATGAAATTGAGATATCCTCTTGTATGAATATATCTACTATAATTGGAAGGAGTTGTATATAAACCTAAAGATAGGCTAACATAAATCGTCTGGATTAGGGTCAAAAATATAATAGTGAAATTCATAAATCGATAAACAATCATAAGGATTTTAAATAGAAAGATTTCTATTAATCAACTAATAGATTTGTTGCTAATAGTCTTGAAAAAGATAGTAGAGATAGGCTAACATAAATCGTCTAGATTAGAGTCAAAAATAATAGTGAAATTCATAAGTTGATAAAACAATCCTAAGGATTTTAACTAGAAAGATTTCTATTAATCAACTGATAGATTTGTTGTTAATAGTCTTGAGAAAGATATTACCATAAGATAAGAATCTCTACGGTCCAATAATCAATCATATAATTTCATAATAAATGGTTAATATTTAATAATTCTTAGGGAGATTCATCACCTAGACACTATTATGTGATATTGATTATTCTAAGTACTTTCCTCTATCTTGCTTTCATAATTGTTTTAATTCTTAGTTTGTTTATTTAGTTTAATTTTTAATTACAAAACCAAAAATCTGAATCATAGTTTAAGTAATAAAAAAGGGTAAATACTAGTACTTTGAGTCTTCGTGAGATCGACTCATATTTGTCTGTGCTAGCTAAAAACTATGTCGTGCACTTGTGGTAATTTTAAATAATGATATAAAACAATATCAATCATAGCTCTTGTGATTAACATATGAGTGCACATAAAAATGAAAAAAAAGAAGTGTAGACACGTAATTCTTCTCACTAATCAAAAACCACCAAAAGGATTTTTAGGATCAATGTTGGGGCAAGAATTTTAGCCATCATAGGCTTTACATGTTCACGGAAGTTTGGGATTTTTAAATAATCTAGCTACTTGGTGCCAGTTGAAACAACTTCTCTGCTTGTTCAGGGAAGAAAGTGATGAACAGATAAGCACCTATAAGGAAATGATAGTTGAGTTAGGAGGACTAAATCGCCAATGTATAATAACACATCACCCTTCAAGTTCTAGTAGATCGTGGACTTACAGATAAGAACAGTTCCTAGTACTGCTGAGATTTTGCCTTGAATAGTTACCAAACCAGCTTTGCCAGCATTTTCTAATTCTGAAGAACCTTCAGAATCAAATGTTCCTGCACAAAAGGCTCTCTTCCAATTCTTTAACTTGGCATACATTTTAAGGTGGTGTGCATGAAGGGTCAGAATCAGAATTCAAAAACTAACCTGGCTTTACTGACTGAAGGCCTGATGTTATACATGCTATTTTTGTAAAACCAGCATCCTCCAACTTCTTGGCTGCAGCAGCAGACCTTGACATCAGAAATAAAAGGGTTAATCGGATTGTTATGCTAAGGCAAGCGTTCCAAGAAATGATATCAAATAAAAGGAAACCATTTAGACGCAATTTAAGTTCCAGTATTTATGGTACACATTGGTTGAAATAAAAGGATGACAATGAGTTTATGAAATTCATATATCTAATGCGTTAACACAGATATTTAGGACAAATTTTAAGTTCTTTGTTTTTACTAATCTATTTCATTACCTATTGGAAGAGGTAATTAATTTTTATGAACAAGCATTAAAAGTTATGATCTTTACATGTTAAAATCATAATAACTATCCAATCAAACTTGTAATCCATCAGCACTAATTCAAATACTTTACCTCTCTGTAACTCCAATTTGATGTATCCCTGCTTTCACTGTATATGACTTTGGTCCAAGTTCTATGAAATTATACTCATTCAAATGCATGTGAACTCGTATTATCATTTTCAACTTTACCCAAAGGATTGTATTGGAAAAGAGCATCTTACTTTTCCCAGTTCTTTCCTAGCTTAAAAGAGTTTTTCAAGTGGTTTCAGCTGGCTGTTTTAACGCCTTGGCTATTCTATCTCAAAAAGAAAGTAATGGCATTAATAGAATTCAGAGGTAAGATACAGTGTTTGAACAGTAACTGACCTTAACCCTTCCTGACATACAACCAACAATTTACTGTCAGGTGAAAACTGGGTCTTCACAGACTCCACAAATTCAGGATTAAGCTTAGTAAACAGCAATCCAAAGAACAATCCCGCAAAATTGTTATGTACGGTCCTTTTAACAATTGTGCCTGCACAGGAATATCCCAAGAGAATTGGGAAACAAGAACAAATGGCCATCGGAGGACACTATCACTAGGTGAGAGGCCTTACCAAAGTCATTGTCATCATTTTCAATGAAAAGAGGTACATGATAGCATGATTTTATATGAGCTCGCTGGTACTGAGTTTTGTCCCGTACATCAAGAACTAGGTAACCCTTATCTGCTATAAGTTGTTTTGCTTCTTCTCCGTTCACATAGTTGACTTCTGCTTTTATGCTAAAACTTCTCAAGTCACTCACTTTGCCTGGAGTCGTCCTTCCATGAAGGGTCTGATATTGTAACCATGAAGCCCGAAAATTTCTGAAAATTTAACTCTGATTCCTTATTCCCAGGAACATAAACATTTCTAATTTCTTACAAAGTTGCTCTTATATGTATATATATACTCAGAACAAGCTGGAAATTAAGAAACATTCGTTCCAAACACTTCTCTAGCATTATGCAGAAAGGAACAACATTGAAATCAGGTTGGGAAAAGGAAACAAATAACAAACCGAAACATTGAATAAACATTTTAAAAATACCATAGTACACATAAACTTGTCTAACTTGGGCCAAAAGGAAAATTGCATTTAGGATCATGGTTGTCCCTACTCCCTTTTGATGGCAGAAAATTTTATTGAGCAATGGAAATTTCACACACCCACTTGTAAGAATGACAAAAAACAAGAAACCAAAATGGGAAAATGACTCGCAAGTGTGAATCTTTTTCTGAATTACAGAACTAAAGCTAAATATACAAAAAAAAAAAAAAGGAGGAGAAAGCTTGAAACTTTTTCTCATGCAACAAAGCATGAAACTTGAAACAGAGAGAAGTAACTACCTTCTGGAAGAAAGAGTTAAACAAGAAGTAGCGATCCCAGCCATCAAAGCCGACGTTGATTTAACAAATTTTGGGAGCAGTTCTCCAGCTTTCATCACTTTGCCTATCTTCTCTCTCTACTTGGCTAAGGGTGGCCCATGAAATTTCAGAGACGCAATGGGTTTCTGCCACTTGGCTCCTAACAGAGTGCAGGCTATATTTCTGCACTTTCGCACGCGGCATTAGTATCTAAGAGGAACTGGTAAGATAATTTGTGACATTAAAAACATCCAATTCTGCTGTTATAAACTTATAATCCGAGAAATTTTATTTTTATCAGAACAAATTAATGCCCATATTCAAAAAAATTTCATCTTGATTCTCAACTTGCAGGCAACCTGTGCTTACTCTGTGATGAGCCTTTTACTGTTACTAGATTGCTTCACTTCTGCTTAATTTATTATTTTCAATATCAGAGATTGGAGGACTTTCATGGCATCGCCACTTATCTGGAGAAAGTCCATACACAAGAATTCAGGTTTAGTTTCAGTTTGCTTTCCCAGTCTAATTGTATCACTTAAGTTGTTAGTGGTAGGTGTTATTGTTGCTGATGGTTTCTTGTATCGCCATTCTAGCTGATAGCTTGATGATGGAGTTTTCCATGAGGTGTGAAAGATCATTTTCTTCACAACATCGCCTTCTGATTGGAAGTAGATTATCTTAGGAACTTGCAAAAAGCAGATCTTTTGTTCTCTTCAGTCAGGGAAAGCAGCTATTGATTTGTACACATCAATCCTTTTTTTTTTAATTATTCATAAGTTCACTCCAAAGTTATGAATACCGAATTAGCATTTGGCGTTAGATTTAGTACTAGTACAATATTGTACTGGTACTATCAATATCGGGCACCATTTAAAGTAATTTTTAAAATGTATAAAACAGTTACTTCCAATGATGCAAAGTCAAGCTAATGACTATAAATTAGCACATTTAGTAGTTAGAAATAAATTGTTGCGTAGTTAGAATTGTTTTAAATTCCAAAAGTAAGTTCTTAATGATTTGTAATGGTTTGGCTTATTAACTTTCTTACTCTTTTTAAAGCAATTATAATTGTTTTAAATTCCAAAAGTAACTTCTTAATGATTTGTAATGGTTTGGATTGTTAACTTTCTTACTCTTTTTAAAGCAATTATAAGATAAGGTCATAATTTTGAGCGTCAAGTGCATTTGATCTCAAACAACGACATCATCACCACTTTAATCACCGTGACGGGTTCTTATGCTCTAATCCTTTCTTATTTTATTTTATTTTATAATTTATATTTTTCTTATCATGTTATTTTATTCCCAACTTATGTGTTAACTTTTCTTACGTGTTCTCCTCACATTAAGGATAATATGTTGCTCAAGTGTAGGGAGGTGCGTGCGTTAACTGTGAATGGGTTGTGTGCTTGCCTTTTTTTATTTTGAATGTAAATTTGTATATTGTATGATAGTTTGTTTAGGGTGCGTGATGTGAATTGTGTAAATATGTCAATGACTAAGACTTAACGGGATAGATTTAGTTTTGAACATAGTCTTTTAGGTTCCGAAGATTTATTAACTTGCAAAATTAGTGACCTAGGTTACTTTAGCTAAATATGTAATTTAATTAGGATACAGTGTTAGTTTATTCACCCTAGGAATTTGTCACATTCATTTATAATTTTAAGCCAATTGAATAAGTAGCTTTGTTAATATATTTTCATGAGAGTGACTAGCAAAAACAATAAGGTAGGTAATGTGTTAAAAATATGTTTAAAAAAGTATAAATTTTAATTAAATAACTATTATGTTGGTCTTCGGGCTATGAATAGAGCCAGTAGCCCGTTGAGAATGTGATATAACTGAGTAACCGGATCGATATTTATCACAAATGTTTGCCTTCGCGTCAAAAGGCTATAATGATATTCTAACAAAGTTGTCTTGTCACATCCCGAAACCACATCGGCCATATGATAACTGCCGCATACCTAGGCTAAGGATACTCACGGTACCCTTAACCCAACTATACAAGGCTAACTGAATATCTTTTGAAAACATTTGGATATCATAACGACTATATTTTGAAAATCCCAAAACTTAATTAAAATACATGTAAATCAGTTTTAAACGCATTTTTATATCCACATTTAAAACTCTACCACAACTTCTGGACTTTTAATTCCACTCAAGAGCAATCTTAACAGCAATACCAAAAGTTCATACATAAGATCTTTTACAAACTACAAGACAGTTAAGAGTTAATTTATAACATAATAGAGTATATCAACATAACCAACCTAATAAAGAAACAAATCATGAGTACATATGACTTTCTTTTTTCTTTAGTATGTCTAGATGGGGACGCCTCGTGCTTATTTACTATCTTAGGTAAATAATATTTACTATGTATATGTTTTCCTTTGACAAATATAGTCTTAGTATTAGATGCACTCTCATAAGTTTACCTAATCTTATGCCTATTATTAGAATTCTTTTGAGCTCTTAGCACGCTTTCCAATTTTTCTCTTTCCTTAGTAAATTTGGATAAGGAATCCTTAAAAGTATTGATCTCCTTCTTAAATGTCTCATTTTCAATTTTTAATGCACTTATGTTATAATTTTCAATCATTTCTACACTTTTAGATGCTTTAATACTATGCATTTCACTCTTTATACTTTTATTTTCATCTCTAAATGTATATAAATGCTTTTGAGCCTCCTAAAGTTTGAAATATAGCTTCTTCATTTTTTATACATAAAATTTAGGACTTTCAATTAATTCTTCATATGATAATTCAAGATCACCATCATTATTAGTAAGTTTAGAGCTAGAGATTGCCTCATCATCATCTTTAGCCATAAAGCACGAGTAAGTTATTTCTCCTTTTAAATGTTCAATTTTAGAGTCACTTGTATCTTCCCAATTTGATGCTTAGACACTTGTTTTTTGTAACACCCCATTTTCGCATAACCCGAACCCGACATCGATGGTGATATCCGAGTCTGTGCCCCGCGAGGGTGGTGTGTTACATCACTTAGTCCAAACCTCAGTATAATTTTTTTTCTTCAAAACACACACACTATGAGGATGACAATTATCACATAAGTGAACAATAATTTCCATGACCACTTGGGCCCTGTCATAAATACAAATCAATTAGTCATTTATACAAAAGTCGAAATACACAATTTTATACAGAAATAAGAAGACACTAATGCAGACGCAAACTGATCCCGACCTCTTCTTTCACTCACAT
>JANJEY010000005.1:58349370-58365692 GCA_024703695.1 Erythroxylum cataractarum
GAAAAGGGTCGGGGCCTCATGGGTGGGGGGTAAAGTGCAAAAATTTTTTTGCACTTTAGTCCTTAGCGTTCCGGAAAATTCCGAAATTGCCCGGAATGTTAGGTACCGACTTGTACCTAACGGAAAACCCCGGTATCGGCCGGTATTTATGGCCAGTACCGAGGGTGAGTTCCGGATTCCGTTCTCCGATCAGTAGGCCGGAACGGAACAGAACTCAGACCATTGGGTAGGAGGCAGGGAAAGAGATTATAAATTTTTTTAAAAATTTTGTAAAAAAATCCTCTAATTTTTTAAAATTTTCAGTACCGACCGATAATCGACTGATATTTTGAATACCAGCCGCTACAGTCGAAATGGACCGGTACCGATCGGTATTCAAACCCGATACTAAACTTAAAATATCGATAACAATTTTAGGCTTGTATGGTATATTTCGACTGATACCAGACAAAACAGAACGACATTCAAAAGAGTGGTTCATCTTCCTCCACAAGATCCGTATGTATGCTAATTTTAGAAAACATGAAAAAACAACTGGAGCTTTGATGATATATGTACAAATAGATAGTTGTACAACTATTAATACCCTATATTAGCGCTACCAGTACAACTCCACTTCCTGAAATTAAGGATTCATACTATAGGAAAAAGTGTAGACGACATACTATTTATAGCAAAATCGTTGTCTTCATCATTACAGTTCCTTATCCAGATCAATATTATTAATAAACTCTCTCAAGAATTTGATAAGGTGCCCCATGAAGAATTCATGCCAAACCCTTTTGCCACTTTTGGCTGACATACGACCGTACAAAATACAATTTGGTTTTTGGATGCTTTGGCTTCCCATACCTTGAAACTTCAGGCCAAGAAAAGCTAGACTCTTTTTTTTTTTTATTTTGCTTTTCAGAAATATTACATTATTTGTCGTTTGATTGATTTCTTCTAGACCCTTCAAATTTCAAGGATATAGTGGAAGGCAGTATATTAATTAACATGGAAAATGAGCCAGACTTACCAAACCTATTGATGATGGTCTTTAATCATAAGAATACTGGAAGTAGCTAGCATACTCACATGGGCAAAATTAGGTGAACATGAAAAAGTAGGTTTGTATACATGAACAATTACGCCACCACATCCCTTGATTAGTTGTTTTTAATGCCTGTCGTTTGTAATTTATTAGGATTGTAAATCCTTATTAGAATAACATTCTCCATTAAAAGGAATGCAGGACTAGGCATACCTTATATCATTGGACACCCTATTGTTAAACAATTTAATCGTTACGAAGACTTGACAATAAACTATTTCACAAAATATCCCAAAACAGTGTAAATTAAAAAAAAGAAGAAATTCATACGTATAAACTACAAATGGTAGGGATGTACTTGCTAGTATACTTACACGCATTCATACATAAATATATCGTGGCTTGAATGTCTCAGAATAGGTTGCAAATTTTCATGAAAATATTATTCTAATTGACTTTTGCAGTAATTAATTATCATTATCTTAACCCAACAATTTGCATGCCTGCAACTATATATTGTCTAGTAGTTATAAAGTTTATCTCTACGAGCTATTGTATTAAATAATGGAGTTAAGCAAACTTGGATCATAAGGCAGGCTTAGTTGACCAAATGCTTTATTTCAAAAGTCAACCAAATAAATACTGGTAATGGGGTTGTGTCGAAGGGTAGGACGATTGAAACTGAAGAATATAAAATTTTTGGAAAACAGACAGGTTTCATTAAATATGATCATATATGTTGTTAATCATTGTCATTATAAGCAGATCATATCATACACATGTACTTCAAGTAATCAGACAAGAAAGCTTTAACTGCTTTAATGTCTAATTAAATTATGACACATTTCTATCATCAGGTTCAAAATCTCTCTGCCTCCCCAGCATAAGTTTGTTATTCTTGGATGAATAATTAAAGCTTATACTACTTGGGATCTGCATATGAAGATCTTGTATTCTGTTGTGCAAGTCGAAGACAAAACAGGAACTAAAACCAAATCTAAAGTTGTGAGCACGCTTATGATAGTATATGATGCCGATTAGTGCCCGTATTGAACAATGATATATTCTAATGTTTTGCTAAGCATCACGCTAACGCTTTTTATAAGACAGATTAACAAGAAACCGATGCCATGAGGTAAAAGTTGGTGAAAACTTCCAAGTGAGTTGCGCAAATAAAATACGAACCAAGGTGTCATAGCTAACGAGAGTACAGATGAAATCATCCAAATTCTGGTGTTGAGCAAGCTAAGTCATGCATGAATTGCAACTTAATGAGTCCAAAAAGTGTAAACCAAGTAAAGACCATTACATGTTTGCTCCACCTCAGCGAATTACTGGATCAAATTTCTTCCTATATGTCATTCTTCTTAGGTTTGAAGTTCATTTTATAAGAAGAAACATGATGCATGCGGTGAAAACCTGCAGAAATATTTAGATGATATGAATATATATACGCACCAGGTTTCTCCTGCCAAGTTACATGGAGATTGAAGCCAAGGAGCAAATCACGGGCCCTTTTAGAACTGAAATCGGGTTTATACTTGAAATGGACTCCGCCTTTGATAAGAGTGGGTGGAAATCCTAGCTACTTGAAAGGCATTGACAATATAAATATTAATCTCCACTTTGTGTATGTTTTGGGATATGGCTAACCTAAACAATCTGTTTTTTTGTTTCCACATATCTGTACGCATATGAGATTGTTTTTCGCAGGACGAAGATTCAAGTAGGACTGGGGAAGGAGAAACAAGTATAAATTAAACACAAATTCTTATCCTACACTTCTGTTTATACGTATATCTTTGATAATGACTGTATATGTATTTAAGAAATCCTTGCTAACCGATTAACGTTTACAATGTGTTAGAATATCAATGTATTGACATACAAGAGACCACCTTAATTATTTACAGCCAATCTTTAGAATCAGCATGAACTGAACATTTTGGTGGAAGAAAGGTATAAAAAATAAGTGGAGTATTCTATTTATATTATAATTAAACTCTACACTATGCATCTTTTTTTTTTTAATATTTCATTTAAGTTCATATTGTCTTTAAATTGATATGAATAATTATATGATGTGTAATCTTTATTTTTATTAATATAATAATTAAATATAGGTGCCTTTGATTATATTTCATTTAAAATAGTTCACTATCAATTATTGTAAACAATTTATATCAAATTAGTAAGTGTAATTTTTTTACAACTAAATTTAAATTATAATATTAAATAACATTTTATATAGTGAACATTAAATAAGAATAATCCTTTATTAAATAATTACATTGTATAGAAAATTGAAACAATTGAATGTGATTAATAGTTTAAAACAATTCTATGTAATATAAATACAAATTATTTTAACAGTAAACATGAATATATATAATTTTAATCAAATATTAAGAAAATTAGTTATTTACATATTCATAGTCATATTGAAGTTTTAAGTTGGAATAAAACTAACATTACTCATGCTTTTTCACTTATTTAACAATGTGCATGCTTGATAAGCTGTATTTGTTTAATTTCAAACTTCTTATTTTCTTCGAAGGTACTCCTCCTTAAAAAATCATAAGAAATTAATTCAACGTCAATAAATTTTATTTAAAGCATTCAACATTTTAAATGTACTTTCACGTAATTCCAAACTAAAATATATATATAAATGTACTTTCACGTAATTTCAACATTTTAAATGGCCCGACTACTTGGAACCTATGAGCCACCCACTCAGACTCATAGATGGGTAAATCCGGATCTGATCCTAGTCAATATCAAATGTACCTGTATCCAAAGGATGGGTCATCATTACCATGGGGATTCAAACTTCTTATTTTTTTCGAAGGTACTCCTCTTTAAAAAATCATAAGAAATTAATTCAACATCAATAAATTTACTAAATGTAGATTAATATTTAAACCATATTTGAAGTCAAGTTCACTTCTTAAAATACCTGTTAATTTTTTTTAAAATTTTATATTATATGTTGATTGTTTGAATAATTTTACTTTTCTCTAAATTAAATATGGTAAATGAAGGATTGAAAATCATGATAAATGGTTGAGTTCTTTGAACAGAATGGAGTTTGGAAATGTGAAGGGGCAAATGAGCAAGTGTTAGGTGAAACTAGAAGACGTATATTAAAAATCCATGTTACGTTAGTTTATTGTCGTAGTAGTTCTAACTTTCTACAGGTCTAATGATATCGAAACCTGATAGCCAACTTGTTGAAAAGCAAATTATCATTTTTTTTGTTAAGTGCAAAAACATTCATTAATCTTTTTAGTTATAGACTAATAATTAATAATATTTTCTTATTTTAAAAAGCAATTATAATTGATATGCAACAGCAACATAGATAACAGTATGGTTTGCGATGTACATAGCTAGAAGAAACTAAGCGGGACATATATACAAAGTTTTTAGAAATTTAATTTTATGCTTAACATAAATTATAAATTATAAATATATATTTATTTTTAAATAATTGACCTGATCAACTTGATCAGATTAAATTACCCAATTTAATAATTATTATCGATCGATCTGATAATAAATTTTATGCTGCTTAAGCTTAAAAGATAAAGAAAGGACAGTAACAGGAGAATGGACGCGAGCGGGCTGGTTATTATTTTAGTAAAATGAATAAAGTGATAAAAATCATAATTTCCATCCTTTTCTTTGCGGTTAGCAGACAATGGCTTCTTATTTTGGGAGTGGTTGAGTTAAAAAAAAAAATAGCGGGAAAGATGGGGGCCGGTTCCTCTGGGTCCCACTCATCAGTCCGACAATGACACCTTCTCCCCAGTCTCAGCCTCTTTGATTGCTTTAAACTCCGAGATCTAACCTGTAGGTCCCACTCTCTCAAATCAAACCTTTAACGTGACACGTGTTCCTGGTCAACGGTCCTGCTCGAACTCCCCGGTCGACAGCTGCCTATTCTATAATCTCTTCATAATGTCACATTCCCAGTTCTACCCCTCAGGCTCGTAACGGCTGTTCAAAGGAGCATTCTTCGCGAAGAAGACTGCTGACTCTTGCTGCTACAAAGCATTCACTCAGGAACCAGCTTGGCTTCTTTTTTTTTTTTTCAAAAAAATTTCCAATTTCTGATCTTAGTATTTCAAACATTCAAGTGGTGAAAAATTATACAAAGTAGTGCATATGCATACTTTAACTGAAGCTGACTAAATCTGTCTTCACATTCAACACTTCTAGATGTTACTGCTTTTATAATTAAATTGGCTACTGTTTGTTTATGAGCTTACCCTAACAAAGAGAAATTAAAACTAGCTCGAGATAGATCTTTTAGTACAAAGTGTTAACTTCAGTATATAATAACCCTAGAAGCTCATTTCATTGCATCGATCGTAGCTTATCTTAATTTCGTTGAACCATCACGTATTTGTTGATTGAATAATTCTTGGTATGTTTTGTTTGTTAAGTGATGCAGAAATTTAGATTAGAAATTTTATTTATTTATTGTATTTTACTTTTATTAGGATTACAATAACGCTTTAATCCTTGTTATTAGATTCTAGGTCATTATAACTTATATAAATATTTCTTTATTATATTACGGAAGAACCTTTGCTTATTTTTCAATCAAAATATTCTATTTCTCTTAAATTTTTTGTTTACCTTTTGAGTTCTTTGTAGATCTTGAATTAAATCTACGTTTTTTATATGCTTAAATTAGAGTGCTACATTTCTACGCTGCTGCGTCATCAAGGAGTAGCTATATACACCATATTTATGGGTATAGACTAAATCATTACGAGGGAATGGATACAAGCCAAAGACAATTTTTGCTTTAAAAATACAGTGGGCGTTCTTTGTATTAGGTTAATGAAATAGTTACTATTTTTGTTCTTTGTAGATTGGATTTTCTCCTTTTCTCTTGTGTTTTTGGATTGCACACCTCATTTCAATGGCCGCCATATCACGCTTCACCAACTCTTTTAATGGCCTTTAGTTTAAGAGGTACAATATACACATCTTGGTCATAGTATATAGATCGTGTAGAAATTGCTGATAAGATTGTAACTCAATAATTAAAGGAAAAAAAGACTATAATTTATAATTATTAGGGTTACATCTTTTTCTCTTGATATATCGGGAGCATGAGCAAATGAAGTGAGAAAGCTTTCCAATACCATCGGACTAGTTTCCACTTTCCAGTCTTCCCCAGGAAAACTTTTATTTATTTATATTTCTTTGGTAACCTCTTTATTATGTTTTTAAAGTGTGTACTGTCCAGAGTAAATACATTATCATATAATAAATAACAAGTATGTTGAGTTTACAATTAAATGGAATCTTATAGGAAATACAGATTGATCCATCCCGACTTTATGCATTATCTCGCCAGTTAATGTTATGAACTGTAGTTGCGATAGTAATTATCTTCCATCTTAATTTGTACTAAATTTGTTTCATACACCAATCGATTCCTTTAAATATTTTTAATGTATTAATGGAATATTCTTGATCCTTTGATTTTAAGTTTTATTTTGTTCAATCACATCTATTTGAAGCGTCAGATTCGTAGTATTTGAATTTGATTAATTATCAGGAGATTATTGCGAAGGAAAATGCAACCTCTGTGTATTTATATTACGAACTGAATAGTACTTGTCAAATTCAATATGAACATACAAAAGGTGGGTTGAAAAATCAAATATTACTTCTTATTTTATGGTAAGAAGTAATCAATAATGTGAATTAAACAGTAATTTATCTATGTTTTTTTCTTTCTCTATTTCTAGCAAAAACCCTAAACTTATGGCGAAAAGCAAAGCAACCGATTTGATGTTTTGGAGTGAAATTCTTACAGTTGACAAAAAGATCACGATGAAACTGTCCCAGCTAGCACTTGTGGGTCGAAGAAATAAATTTCTTTTATAATCATTATTCAAAAGAACAAATTGAGAATAGATTAGAAATACCTACCGAAGGTGGAGACTATAAATGACAACGGCCAAGGGCAGCAGAAGGCAGCCGCCTCAGCTGTCTACGTGTAAGTTTGCATGAGAATGTCAAATAGTAAAAAACTGCAAAAGACATAAAAGGGCATTTTGGTCATTACATATTTTAGCATGCTCAGAAACTTGGACAAGGAAACCCATAAGCGGTTTCAAATATGAAAGCAATGGCTGTTTTCTTCAGGTCTTCTCTGGTTTTTAGGAGAAAGAGAGAGACAAAGAGCGGAAACATGTTATCTAATTTTTCAGGAACAAACTTAATTTTTATCTAATGTTTTTGGTCTTGGACAAAGTCAGTCTTAACTTGTAGATAAATATAGAGAAGAGAGCTAAAAGAGGTTTGTCTTGTCTTTTATTTCCTTGCATTCAATTCCATTCTTCCTTCTTCTTCTTCCCCTTCTCCTCCTCCTTATGTTCTCTCACTCCCTCTCCTTTCTATGTGTGTGCGAACTAAAAAGATGGTAGTGAAAGAAGGAAAAATTAGACGGTTATGTCGGTAATGGGTTTTGCAAGTGCTGTTAGTGGAGGAGTGCTAGAAGACGACCAAGTGGAAGCCAAGTTCATAGATAGTTCTTTCATGGCTACCAATAAAGTCATCAGCAACTCACCTCAACTAGAACAGCAACAGCAACAACAGCAGCATCAGAATCTCAATCATCATCATCATCACCAACAACAACTACAGCATCATCAAATACAAGAACATCACCGCCACGGCCACCACTACCAACAGATTCCTTACGGAATGATGCAATCTTCTTCTTCATCGTCATCTATGCATGGGAACTTGATGTAATCTCCATACCACCTACAAATTAAAGCATAAAAAAACCCATTTGGGTTTACTCTTAGTCTTCTTTATGGAAGGCCTAAAATTAAGAACTTTTTGTTGCTTTGACATACTCGTCGTTTATTTGAGTTTCCGTTCTCAATTTTGGTTTTGCATGTACTTTTGGTGTCAGCAGTGGCAAAGATGCTGGAGCTTATGACTTGGGAGAATTGGATCAGGCCCTTTTTCTTTACCTTGATGGACAAGATCCCTCCACTATTCAAGACCAAAGACGTTAGCTTTCTTCCTCTTCTCTCAGAAAAATTCATTCTTTTCTGCTTCTCTTTGTATCTGCTACAGAGATTCTCCATGGAAAGTGTTGTTTGGGTCACAGAGAAAGCATGTTCAACAGATTGAATCTGCCAGTACTTTCTTTGACCACATCTTCTCAGCAGGAGGAAAGATGAAACAAAAATATTTTTTGCTTCAGAATTTCAAGAAATGAAACTACTCTCTCATATTCTTTTCGAAATCAATTTTGTTTCTTATTGTTGGGAGATTGGACCACGGCATGTAGCCAAACCCAAACATATCATAAATTCCTCCTCCAATTTCTACATGTACTAAAAATGGTACGAATAGGGTATGGGATTGTCTTTACTTTTTATTCCCTTTCTTCCCGACTTTTTCTGTTTTGATGGCATAGAGAGCTACAACTCCATGAAAATTTCTACACTCCTTCTACTCATGTCCCATGCTTCTCTTGCCATGTCTCTCTTTTGCCTCTTTTGTACGATTAACCTATAACAGGAATTATTGTTAGTAATAAATTGTATGCCCGTGTTTGCAGAGAGTTCCGGGATGAGACCTCCTACTTTGAACATTTTCCCTTCTCAGCCTATGCACGTAGAGCCATCATCGACCAAGGTATCTCACCATTAAACCGTTAGTATGTCACAGTACGGTTATTTCTTTTCTTGCGATACCCTATATAAAAAATAATGCCTTAATGGGTTTGTTTGGATTTGGTAGACTAATAATACCACAGGTTTAGTTTCTCCTTCAACTAGTCGTTCAAAGAGACCATCAGAGCCGTCCATGGAGTTGGCCAACGCAAGAAATGATGCTACTCCATCTGCTTCTGAACCTGCTAAAGCTGTCAAGGTAGTAGGAATATGTACCAGAATATTAAATTATATTTAAAAACTTTGCAATATTCAAATCAAGAAACAAAGTCTTCCTCTATATAGATATGTTCACTATAACTAAACTGGGATTCCCGACGGCCGTTGTTCTGAAATTTATATTTAATAACTCTGATCCCATGATATTGCAGCGCGAAGGCAACCGTAAAGGTCCAACGACGTCAAGTTCTGAGCAGGAAGGACCCAAGACACCAGACCCTAAGGTGACTTACTTGGGTTCACTTTTTATAGCATATGTTTACATTTCTGCTTCTTTTACTTTCTCGAACACAATGATGAATGTTATCCCATAACCAATTTCTATATAGACATTGAGGCGACTTGCTCAAAATAGAGAGGCAGCCCGGAAAAGCAGGCTCCGGAAAAAGGTCAGTCTCCACTTGAAATTATTGGTTTTAATACTTTATTCTAATTACTGACACAAGGGAATTCAACGCATGGAATCTTCACAACATTCATAAGATTTTCAATTTTTCAGGCTTATGTCCAGCAACTGGAGTCAAGCAGAATAAGGCTCACCCAGCTGGAACAAGAACTGCAAAGAGCCAGAGCTCAAGTGAGTGTCCATATCTAGGTTTTCTCATTGCTTCAGTAGTCAATGCCTTTTTTTTTTCTTGACCATTTATGTTTACAATCCCGATTTTTTTTTATTTTTTGTGTTTACAGGGTCTGCTCTTTGGTGGAGGTGCTGTTCTAGGAGGAGACCAAGGCCTTCCAATTGGTATCAACAACGTCAGCTCAGGTACTTCAACTGGCCAACTACGATTAAGATCTTAAACCCTTTTCCCCTTTCCTCTTCTTCTTCTTCTTCTTTTAATAATAAGCAATTGTTATCCATATTTATAGATGCCGCTGTATTCGACATGGAATACGCGAGATGGCTGGAGGAGCAACACCGTTTGACTTGTGAACTTCGGGCAGCAGTGCAGGAGCATCTACCTGAGAATGAGCTGAAGTACTTCGTCGACAACTGCTTAGCTCACTACGATGTAGTGATGAACCTTAAAGGCATGGTTGCAAAAACCGACGTCTTCCATATTGTTTCCGGCATGTGGAAGACTCCGGCCGAGCGTTGCTTCATGTGGATGGGAGGTTTCCGCCCATCTGAGCTCATCAAGGTAACTAACCTAATTAATTAACCCTACCCTTTTCATACATTATCCGTAATTATATTTGTTACAAAGGTATACTTTATCATGGAAAAGAATTTATGCATTAGAAGAAGCATCATACCCACACCTATATATTCATTTAATAAGAAAAAGTTGGAACATAAGACAAGGGAAGCATACATGTGAATCAAACTTAATGTGGATGTTAAGAATGTCGAAATGATGTGGGGGATATTATGAGAGTGAGTGCACGAGGTTGCATAATGCTATGTATTATTATTATTATTATGATCATTATTATTGCATGGTGCAACTTGTCGGTCGTATTGTATAGAAAACATAGGGAAAAGAAGATCGAGATCAATGAATGACGATAGGAATTGTGAAGGTTTCTAGTATTGGGTAGAGTTAGGTGTCAATCCAATAAAGCCAATGTCCGTTACTACAACATGTAGTTATCATGGAGAGAATTGCACGGTTCTTTACTCTGTCTTCTAATGTCATTTTCATTGATATATATATATATATATTATCCTCGTTTTCACTTCACCTCGACCTTTAATTTGGTGTGTAGCGAATAAATATGATTGCGAAATTTTAATTGTAACAACGGTTAATTAAAAAGATATATCAACTTTTGATGCAGATTATACTCAACCAAATCGAGCCATTAACTGAGCAACAAATCCTAGGGATCTGTGGATTGCAACAATCAACACAGGAGGCTGAAGAAGCTCTCTCACAAGGACTTGAAGCTCTTAATCAGTCTCTGTCGGACACTATAGCTTCTGATTCACTGAGCTGCCCTCCAAACATGGCTAACTATATGGGGCAGATGGCTATAGCCATGAATAAGCTCTCCACACTCGAAGGTTTTGTTAGACAGGTACGCCATCTCTTGTCCTCCAACCCCATATTCGGGGGCCCCAGGAACAGGAATCTGTTCCTGTTTGGGTTCGGAAAACCTAACCCAATATATGAAATACTCCCGTGTTTCAACCTAAATAGTGTGTGCTGGTGGTTACATGGTATCTCAGTTCATATATATATATATCTGTGTGTGTACGTCAATGCAGCTTTTTATATCCACTATAGACCTAGCTAGAGATTTTACATAATCAGTACAACAGATTTTGTGAAGAACCTGTAAACCCATGTCAGGATTAAGAGAGAACGGGACAAAAACCTGACCATAACACAAAATCGCAAGTAGAGTAAACTTTTGTTGCTTCTATAATTTAATCTCTTGATCCAAATGTCAGTTTATCGTTTCTCCAAAGAAAAGACTCATAATTGGGTTATCCTTGCTTGTGATTACATTAATTAATATGATAGGAAATATTGAAAATAAAATATTCTTTAGCACATTCTAGTTTATCATCATCATAATTAGAGACTACTGTATTCTTTAGAAATATATGCTATTCTTAGGGATTTCCGAACCGCAATTTACAATTAACATGGAGAGAAGTTTGTGGTTGAGAATGCTATAGTAATTAGACTCAATATGTAAAATAGGCGTGAAGGGATCAAATGTAGAATGGAACAGTAGACCTTGTCAACTTCATTTCAAAGAGAAAGCTGAGATGCATGGAGCAATTGAAAGTCAGGAAACGTAGAAAGTCATGGCTTTTGCTTAAAACTGGGCAGGAATAGGATCATGGCCACAAGGTCAGTTAGACCCAGTCGCCACCATCAGATCAGGATGAGAAGAGTCACATGATCATGTTCATGGTTGCTATCACCAGACTTGTACACGTGGCACTCGTACCAAACTTTGGTCCCCACAGTGCACCCTCAATCAAAAAGATCTGGATGAACCCATGTTACTGTGATGTCATGGTCGTAACCGTTTGACTTCAAGACAGTATTGTCCATTCTTCATAACTCTCTTTTTGACTGTTCAAAACCCAAACCTCCCTTCGCTCCCTTCACTCGGTTTGGTTCAGTTACATATATATCAGCTATTTTTGGCTTAATATGAGTCGTTTGGGTTGGGGTTAAGATTTAAATAATTTGAGGTCAGCTCTAACCCTATAACCCAATGCTTTGAAGGTAATTAGTACATGTGGGGCCAAAGTTGGAAAGCCTACGGTTGTGATCTTGAAAATTGAGAAATTAAAAAAAAAAGTTTCATCTACCCTTGGCCTTGTCAGTTGGAAATTCTAATGGAAACATCAACTAATTATCAAAGTCATAATAATCACAATTAGTGGACAGTCACTTAAAGTAATTAGTTGACTGCTTTTGATTTGCTGCAATTTGACTCTTAGAGCTTTGAAGTAGCTGTTATAGTCTGTGTGCATGAACAAGGTATGTATTTGCAGAACACTAGCTAGTGGTTGATAGATTTTCACTTTATAGGTTCAATATTATATATTAAGGAATAAAAAGGAAAGACGATTCTCTCTATTTGCTTAATTTTGACAAAATCCGTATTTTAATAAGCCTAATGCATAGATATTATATAGGTTAATTCACATACCACTTTCTATTCTATTACCATTGGAATAAAAAGAAAAAGTATATATATATATAGCACATTTGAGGTTTCTTCCTACAACAGATTTGCCCTCGTCACAGTTCCAACTTTTAGATTTTCGTGTCACTCCTACCTTAGGTTCAGTAATTCAACGCCCTTCCCCTTCCACATGAAAATTGAGAGTATTTGACAATCGACACACTCTAATATCACAAAAGTCATGAGTGGATGGTCTGTCTTTGTTAGACAATAAACAAAACCAATTGTCTGTTTTTTGTTTTGTTTTGTTTAATGCAGTTGAAACTAATCAAATTGCATTAGTTAATAGTCTAGAATTCTGATATATAAATGACATTTGCGATACTTTATTAATTAGTGGGTCTGCGTTGTTTTCTGAAAGTAAAAGAAATTTCACTTACAGGCTGATAATCTGAGGCACCAAACCATTCATCGACTGCATCAAATTCTGACAACCCGTCAAGCTGCGAGGTGTTTATTGGCCATCGCTGAGTACTTCCACCGTCTCCGATCACTCAGCTCTCTCTGGTTGGCTCGTCCTCGTCAGGAATAACATAGAAACCCTTCAGACCCACAACTTAATTAGCCACTTCTTTTATATCTCTAGTATCTCTTTTTGCCTTTAAATTTATATTATTGAGATACATGTGCCGTGCCACCTTCTTTGCTTACTTTCTAAAGATGTATAGATAGACATATTGTTTCAACCTCTAGCAATCAAATCCCTCTCTGTCTGGTCTCTCACCTGCACACACGTACAGATATTCGGGTTTAAGAGATTCAGAGAAATAATGATTTGGAAGCCATTTTTGAAGTAGAAAATGAGAAAGGAAAGAAGGAGAAGAAAAGAAGGCATTGAAACTGAAACTGAAACTGAAAATGAAAGGAGGTGGGTTTGCGTTCCTATTGTCGTGTTTTGAGGAGTGCAAGACAAAATTGTTAGGTCTCAAAGGAAAAACGTATTGCCGGGTGTTGAAACTTAAACTTCCACCTGGCTTAGGTGGTACTGCCATGCCCATGCATGCTTCTTATCATTTGGCCTCATCTAGTAATTACAGTCTGTATATACGCATCCAGACCAATTCTAGTCTAAATACTTGATAGAAATCAAGTACGCACGATGGAGGAATGGTTTTTACTGGTAACAGCACTTAAAGGTATGTATCGTGATATTGTTTGTTAGAAAAACGGAGATTGCATGACGTGTGTAACTTCACATTTTTCTACCATCAAAACAAGGTAAGGAAAAAGGAAGCTAAGAGTTTTAACTATCATCATAAGAAGAGCTGACGATATTAGTCAATGATTCAAAGATTATAATTTCTCCGTGATCTTTGAAATAGCATATATAATCAACACTCCTAGGGATTTCCAGCCAGCAAGTAAAGAAAATTGTAATGTCTAATATTAAAATCATTCATAGAAAATTGTTAAATTGTGCCAATTATTAAATTCCTTGGTGTAATTTTGGATATTACCTCAAAAATGAATCTAAGTAAAGCCTGTAACAGAGACTGAAGTCAATAAAAACTGAAAACTGCTGTTGGCAGGTTAGAGTAACCCCTATATTGAAATTTTTTTAATATAGGGAAAGTGTAGTGTTCACTAACAAAAAATCAGCTTGAGTTAAACATTGTTCAAATAATTAGAATTAATTGTTTAGATAGTCGACCTTTATCACTTATAAACTCTTTAATATTTTTATATTAAGTCAATATATGATACTTTAATAATATAAAAGAATATCAATCATACTCATATCAAGTTAAAGGAATATGAATCATACTCAGATCAATATTGCTTCTCCTATACTTAATAACAAATTTTCAATTCAACGTAAGAACTAGAACTGCTAATTGGGACACTTATCATTAAAATCCTATTGTTTTTATATGTCCAAAAACAATGAAACAATAACATTGGTTTTATTTTTACAATCCAGAATTTATATTTGATTGAGATAAATCTAAAATTATAATTCAAAAAGAACATATCTGTATAAAGGAAATAATATCTAAACAATTATGAATGAGTTGAATTTTTTATAATTTAAGTTTTATCTTTAATTTTTTTTTTATAAATTTAAAATATGAATTGATTCAAACTCTTTAATTTTTAAATTGGATCAATGTGCACGTGTTTAATTCCCAAATCCTTAATCATTAATTCTGTTGCCAGAGTTCGGAGTCAGATGGCCCATTTTCGTTGTCTAGGTCCTATTCCTTTAGGCTCTTTCGTCTTTAGTCTTTTATTTCTATAAGATTAGGCATGCTAAGGTCAACCCAAAACCTTAGAATCTTAACTACCCAACAAAGAACCCTATTGTTTGTCTTTTTAGGCCTTTTTGTTGGACCAAAACACATGGAAGTCCAAAGAAATGTCACGTCCAATTGAAGCGTTGAATTCAACATATTTGATATATACTTTTAATTCTTTAGTTTTTGAAAACTTACGTATTCATTCCACCAAAGTACTTTAACTGTTGGAAACATAGCTGGACATCACATTTAATTTATAAATATTTATTTAACTTAATTTATAAATATTTTATTTAACTATCTAATAGCTCTACCTGATTAATTTTTCAATTTTAATAGCTTTCACAAAAATAAATTATGTAATGACTACTAGTAGAACAATTCGAATAATAAAATTAAATATTTATGAATAATTATGATTTTTCATACTTATATAAAATGTTAAATTCAACGCAATTCAATTGAAGATTAAATTTTTAATAAAAATTATGAACAAATATAAAGTAATAATAATAATAATAAAATAAGATAAGACAAAATACAGTACTATCAATACAATATAAAGTTTTGGTAGATCATTATAATAAATAATAAATATAATAATATAAATATAATATAATAAACAATAAATGATGTACGAACTTCAAGATATTTAACAAAAACTTATCAATATAATGCAACAAAAACCTATAGATAAGTTTAATTATACAAAAACTTTCGAATATCAAATGTCTCCACGAATTTTTTTTAAATTTTATTTCAGATTTATTTCGTTTTTATATTTGTATTTAAATTCAGTAAAAAATATATTTCATTGCATATTTCATTTCTATTTCTAGCTTTAATCTCTTTTAATGTTTATAGCATAAGAAAATCGTAAAAAATAATATTTAGTTTTGTTTTTATTTTTTATCATAATTTGATTTACAACTAATTAATGTCATCCCACTAGGCCTCGCCTCTTGACTCTTAGGAATGGAATGGAATGACCCAAATGACTCAGGCCATTATTTGACAGTTTATTTTGAAACAGGATTGAATGACAATTAATGACTTTGAAAGTCATCCTTTGCCATCCAAAATTCAATATTTTGAGACCCCCAAATTGGGAGGTCAGGGATAGAATGACATCACTACAAGAAAAATGTTAAATTACGACGGAAAAATACTGACAGTATTAAAACCATTGCAATTACTGACCGAAATTGCATATCCGTCGCTGAAATTGGTTGTCGAATAAAAGTGTTGCGACGAAAAAGCATTCCGTCGCTGAATGTTAGTGAGGATATTTACCGACACAAATTTTGGTCGGTAAAGTCGTCGGTGAAAATGTCGGATACGCGCCGTTCATTTAAACGAAAACAACGTCGTTTTCGTTACGTCGTTTTGGTTTTAATTAAACCTCCTTCTCTTCTCCTTCCTCCCTCTCCTCGCGCAGACTTTCTCTTCTCCATT
>JANJEY010000005.1:58428034-58442041 GCA_024703695.1 Erythroxylum cataractarum
TCAACCTTTGTGATATAATGAAATGAGTTTCATATTTAGATGCATGTATAAGTGCTGCAATGCATGAAAATGATGATATGTGAATTTGATCGAATTAGGTATATGTATCTATGTATGTATATGTATAAATGTTGGGATCGGGTCCGCGGATTTTGGTGCTCGGCGCGGGTGCGACCTGAGGGGCCGCCTCGGGATTCGGGGATCCGGGGCCCGGGCCCAACAAGAACCCTAACAAAATTGAGGTTTCATCAATTGGTGTTTAGATTTGATAAGCTTTAAAAATGTTGGGTCTTTTTTAAAAACTCTCAAACATTAATATCTTATCTGGATTTTGGTGAAAATCTAAAGGTTTAAAAAATGAATTTTTGCCTTGACATTAAGAAAAAAGTTTTTAATATTTGTTTTTAGAAAAATGAAACTAAAATTAAGAAATAAACATAAAAAATTACAGTAAAAAACAAAAATTAAACCAAATAACACTTGCATGAGCACTTTTGGTGAATCCCCTAATAAGTCTATTAATATGTTAACTTACATATTTACAAAAATAAATGCTTTAAACTCACCAATTAACATATAAAGACTTAAAGGGTCCAATAATAGGATTTTATTAAAACTTTATATAAAATTTTTTGAAAAATTTTAATATTTAATTTTGCTTCATAGCTTATTTTTAGTTGTTTTTATGCAAGTAATAGGTTTGTGATTAATTAGGATTCAAATTATTATATATTTCATAAAAATATTTATTTATTTACTTATTAGTTATTTGATAAAACATTTCATTGAATAAATCATTCGTACTGAATCATAAAATATAGATATTAAAATAAATTTAATTAATTAATTAGCTTGTAAACTTAATTTTTCTAACTCTTTTTAGTGTTTCATAATTGTTATTGACAAATGATTACATTATTATTAGTAATGTTCTATTAAAAAATAAAAAGATGAAATATAAAAGAAAGCTAAAAATTGTAAAAAAAATAAAAGTGAAATTAAACGAGTATTAATATTTATTTTCACTTTAATTTTAGTTGATATTCAATTATAAAATGTGAAATAAAGAGCATTGAATTGAAATTTAAGACATAAAGTTTAATAAAGCAATCATATTTTAATTTTAGAAAATTGACTAAATTTATATAAAACTAAATTTTTATAAATTAATTTTACGCATTTATTTTAGTTGCCATTCAAGTATTCACTTAAGCCTCGGAAGTCAGTGCAACAAGATGGACACTTAAATAATATGTATTTGGTTACCCATTTATCTTACAAATTTAAAAAATGTCAATATACTCACACTTCTTTTTTATTGTAAAATGACAATTTCCCTTGTTCTTCCCTTCAATTAACTCCAAATTTTTAGATGTACATTATATTTAAAAATGTTTTTAATAAATAAAAATTCAAATACAATTATTTGTTTACCATGTTCTATAACAACGGTAATTAATATATATTATTTTTTAAATATTTATTTAAATTGATTTTATGTTTTAAAATAATTTTTATAGTTGAAAAATTATTTTATTTTAAAATAATTTAAATATATATTTTAAAATTGATTAAAATTGTTTTAAATAGTCATCTAATTAATTATAAAATGAAAATTTAATAAAATAAACTAACACTATTTTTATAATTTTTTTTTGTAAATTACGAGAACGGGAGTGCAGTAGAAACAAAATTAAAAAAAAGAAATCAATAAAAGATAATTGATCAAGTTTTTGTTTTTTTTTTTAGTGGTAATTGATCAAGTTTTTTTAGTGATTTGAAATTAAAAATAGAAAACAGAATTGCAGTCCAAACATTAACTTAGCCGATGCATACCAAGGAAATCCATGGAATATCTTCCAAAAACAGTATAGAGATCATCGCTGAAATCAAAACCAAACCAAAAGCAGTCAACAGCATTCAAAGCATGCTGTCAGCTCTAGATGGTAATCTTCTAAAGAAATTGTTGGGAACAGAGGGCATCTTGCTCCGGAATCTGGGGTGACGAAGCCAAAACAAGCCAGTGATCAATGCTATTATCTTGAAAGGTGTTATGTATAGTGCCACAGCTGCAATGAGACAGATAAGTACAAACAGGCTCGTAGCTCTTGGGTCTCTCCAGCTGAGAAGAGCCTGAAATCTTTCCCCTTGTGTTGCCATGTCTCCCACTACTGTTTGAATCCTCCCTGCAACACTTCTAAGCCTGTCGTACCTCATTTTTACTACATCTTGTTGTTTTGACGTAGGAAATGTGTCGAATTCTTCGTCTAGTTCATCCGGATGAACTGCTTCTGCCCATGACAGCTTGGTATCCATGTGTGGCGGGTGCCGTGGTCGAAGACGGTAATTCCATATTCCGATCAGGAACATGTAAAGGAATATCGTTGGAAGTATCAGCTCCGGATAGCAGATTAGTATGAAGAATAACACATGAACTAAAACGGTAGTGACGGGGTTCTTCCATTTGCATACTTCACCTAGCCACTTGCTGATGGTGATTGCACCAGAGAAGAGTGAAACAATTCTGAAGAAATTGGCTTTGCTTCTTCTCATGCTCCACATATGAGAATCAACATCCAGCATATACTCCACCACCTCCTTCCTTAGTGGTGGCTCTGCTCTGCCAAGCCTCACTGCTACAATGTTCATAGCTTGGTACCTCAGGCTATCTAATTGGTTCACTGTGAACGGATGCAAATAATGCATTTTTGGAAGCAAGGGATGACCATAGAGGTAAATCATGTTTGCCAGAGATAAGCAAGTGAATCTAACTGCTAATTGGACCTCTCCCATCTTTTTCAGTCCAGATGGTTGCAGAACCAGAAGTGGATATGAATGAGTGTAGATTTTATCAGTTTCCAGGGTAGACAACCTTATCCTTACCTTTCCGATTCGCGAGTCGACCCGCGTTCCACCACCAGCGGCTGGTTTCTCGTTTCCACCCAAGTGGCGGTTGTCGAAAACACCCAATGTGATCACCGTGCAAGGATCGTAAACCTCCCATGTGTATTGCTCATTCCACTTTGGGTTAAAGCTACCAATGATTGTTCTAGTTCGTACCCATTTCAGTCCATACTTGGCTACACAATAAGCATCGGTTGTTCCTTTACCATCCTTGGTCTTCATTGGAAGAAGTCCTTGTGCACTTAGTATTCCCACTTCAAGAATTCCAATAGGGTGCTTCCAGAGTTGTCTGGCTGTTGGCCTTGTGTCGCTTATGTATAATGTTGATTCATCTAGTACATGGTAAGCACCCTCAAGACAGACCCTAAGGTGAACCCTGCTGGAAAACTTGTGCTCGTGCCTCCTATCAAGCTCCAGAGCACCAAACCCGAATTTTTCGAGGTTAAACCATTTAGAGTGAACTGGTCGGTGATCCAAGCGCCTCTCAAAGATGTGGAGTGGCAAATTTATCCTCCCCATAACTTCATCTTTTGCAGGGCTCACCTTGTTTTCAACAGTAAGCACCAGTTGTTCCTCGAAAGGCTCAGCTGCTACGAAGATGAGGTCTTCATTCCACATTGGGTTGATTGTTGGAGTTGGACATAGCTTAGTTTTTAGTACCTGGTGCCCAACTTGAGCCTTCACAAACGCCTGTGGTAAACTACTTTTGTCATCTGGCTCCACATCCTGAGCCTCAATTACGTTGACTCTGAGGTACCATAGTTTCGGAGAGACATAGACTTTGGACCTGACACTAAACACTCCCTCCCCTTCAAGTGAAGCAGCATCAGAGTGGATTGCCTCAGGAAATGCTTCATCAGCCTGAGTTCCCATCCAAACTGCAACCATTACCTCTCCTTTGACCTTGCTATCGCCTCGTCTGTCCTCTAATCGGTACCATTGAGGTGCCAAAGGGCTATCTGGTGGAACCCTCGTGGGCACTTCATGCATGTCAAACACCACCTTCCCTATGTAATCATCTCTTCCCACCATTTCTTTCTCTCTGACAAACACTTCAACAACAGAGGACTGTATCTTCTCCTTTGAGAATGCAAAGACTTTGTTCCATTCAGGATTAGTTTTCTTCTCGAAATGCTTTGTAGTACCTTTATAATTCCCCACTTTCACTTCCACGTATGGGTCACAGCTTCCAGTTACAGGATTGGTTGGAAGATCTTTGGCTTTCACAACACGAACATAGAGATAAAACATCTGCTCAACAAGATCATATGTGCTTGTAGCTCTCTCGCTGCTAATCCATCCTCCACCACCGCGTGGTCCTCCGTGTGGCCATCGTTCTCCTAGCTGAGGCTTTGTATCTTTCAATTTGAATTCCTCCTTGTGGTTTGGAGCAGCTAAAGGATTCATGGGTGCAAAATTAAATGGCAACTTTGGTGCTGTTCTCTCTCAAGTTCCAAGTGGCAGCCAAGCTTTAGTTAAAATATATAAGCTGTTGTAATCATGAACTCTCCTCTTTCATGTAAAGTTGCTGTGAGCCAGTGAAATGCTCTTCTATGAATTTGGGTTCATTAAGCGCTAAGGGAAGTTCTTTTGCCAAAAAATGGTCTAATGGCAAGTTGAGTTCTTGTCCTGGAGGACTTCAGAGAACAAGTTACCTCTATTATCTATCTTGAAGCTTCAAACGAGGGTATCTACCAGCTCCACTAGCAGCTTCACATCACCTTTTTTGTTGCTTTGAATAGTTTAGGGATCTAATTTATGGAAAAAGCTAAACTATGGAGTCATCAAGGTGAAATCAAGTAAAATAAATAACCAGGGGACGAGTAGTAAATGACAAGACATGTGAATTGTTTCAAAGCATATATGCAAGCTGGAATGGTCCACGCTTGGTGACATTAAGAAAGATTACTGGCACCCCACTAGAGAGCACCAAGTTCTGCAAACTTTGGAAGAGAACCTATTCTTCTAGATGCTTTCCTTAAACAAGATTATTCTGTTTTCGTGCTTGTATTGTCAAACAGGAAACTCAAGCTGCTAACATTATCCCTTCACTTTTCATTGTTGCAGAAAATTTTATCATTTAAATAATGTTTGAGCTCATGTGTGGACACCTATCTTCTTTCTGGTTCCTGCGGTAAAGCAAAAACAGAATAAGAATACAATAAAAATATGTAAAGTATTTGTAGAAAACTTAAAAGGAAAAGGGAAAGCAGAGCAGAAAGCCGATAGGTGTCTGATCTTGCACATAAAAGATGCTTTATTCAATATTCTCCATCTTTATTCTCCTTTACTTTAATTTCCCACTGTCATTATGACTTTTCCTCGCATAAAGTGTAGTATTGGCACTTCCCTTAGAATCAATTAGTTAATGCTTTCTGTGTTAACAATTCCCAAAGAATATTGCTGATATGGAAGTCCAATCTTGGCAGCTTGGAAGTAACAAAAGCTTTCTGTACCCACTTATTGGAACTTCTGTTTATGAAAAGTTGTATAATTCCATGTATTTCTTATTTTCCTAAAGCGATAGACTAACACGGGTAAGTTGATCCATCGTTTTGTTCTTTTTGTTTGTATTTTAGCCGTACCAGCGAGGCGATGTATGAGCAACTTACACAATTACTTTTGTTCCTTAAAGAAGCAGCATTTGTATTCATCTCATACTCCTAGATTTCGTTCTAGTTTAGCCCCCTACATATCTTCCAATCCCACAATCAGCGGAACATAACATGTCCACGCTAAGGCCTCTTTCACTAAATCTTATGTTTGGGTAAAGTAGTAGGTCACTGGTGGGTGAAGAGGAAATAAGTTTTCCTCTACATGTCAAGGCCGACGGAAAAGATGTTTTGAATAAGATGGATGGTCGATCTTAAGCCATGCATCATTACTTTTTCTTTTTACTGAATCTGGAGAGGTCCAATATTAAATAACCTTACCTTTAATTGATAAAGAAATTGTTTCCAATATGCATCATCACTATATATGCTTATGAAAGTTCCACTACGTTAATGTTAAAAAAGCTATTATTCTTTTGTACTATAAATGAAGTTTTTTACTTTGGTGAAAATTAAATAAACTTATAGTTGCACTAAGTAGGTAATGACAGACTCGAAAAACAAACACATAATACTTGGGAAAGAGTGTGATACAATGGATTTTTGCTTGATTTTATGAATAATACTAGTTTCTCTGCCTAGTTTAGTAGGGTTCAAATATTATTTAAATAGAAAAATATTGTGGTTCTTAAGCAGTGGTAGTTACTTGTTATTTATAACAATATAATATTAAAATCTTTTGATATTAGTCTGTAATTTTAAGATTAACTGAAGAATAAAATTGCAATTGACATAATTAAGAAAAAAAGTTAAAGAATCCAGAATAATATATCAATTGCTTGTACTAAAAATTTGTTTGTTTATATCATGAGTTTTTTTTGCACCAAATTATGTTGGTTTATTCATTATTTTCTTTAGGTTTGTCATTGTCTCCTCCTACTCTGTAGCACAACTTTACAAGCATTTTTTTTTCCTATTTGTTATTATCATCTCTAATATGCAATTATATTTATGTTATCATCTCTAACATACAATTCTACCAATAAACCATTCCTACTTCTAATTGGTACGTTTGGAGTTTCCAACTTAACCTAAGGTGCACTTTCAAGTTTATATATCACAATCAATTGTTACAACTAGTATGTATGCATTCATTGTAATCATTTCGCTATTAAAAATTTTGACTCATACATATACAAGTACGAGAGTTATAAGTGAAAATGATGTTTTAAGATATGAGATGTATAGTTTTAAATGCTCTTGTAATATTTTGGTGATTTGCTTATAATGAAAGTTATAGTAACCACCAGGGAATAAGAGATTAAAAAGATAATAAGGACGTTGTAATGCTCATGAAGTGATATTTGTGGTATATGAAGTGGTTTTTATATATAATATGGTGATATTTTTTTTGCATAATCCAATGGTATACTTTGTATAATATTGTGATTGTTTAAACTATAATGTGTTATTTTTGGTATGATATGATGGTATAGTGGAGATGATTAATAAAATAGAGAATGAAAAGAGCTTTTCAGAGACAAAGACTCAAATGGAGGACATTAAGACAAAGATAGTACAAGAAATAGAATGAAGTTTGAAAAATCTAAAATGATATTTGACTTGTACCATAAATATGCGATGTGTCATAGGTCTGTAATTGCTATAAAGAGATGAAAGAAGATGACAATAGGCGACCTAAGAGTATAATAATTTCTTATCATTGAGGTTGGTAACATAAATCATGAGAGTTGAATATAATAAAACCAAGATTAAGTAGAAGAATTTGGGATAATACTTGTGTATTTTATCAGTTACTTGAAGCTGTTTGGACCATAATCAATATTGAAGAGGTGCACATTCATGATCGCATTACAACGAGGTTTATAAGGCAATATTATATTGTAGATAGCCAAGTAAGACCTAGATTAGGGTCAAATGATAGTGGTAGATTTAGGTAGTACATAAAAGGAATGCTTTATTGTTGTAGGAGCAAAAGGAAGGGGGAGGTATGAAAACATAGTATCTTTACTAAAGGATTCTCTTAATCATATATGCATCTTGAGATAAGTGAGGTTGGAAGAATAGGACATGAAAGTGGTGCATAAGATGTTCATTAGAATGAAAGAAAAGGACAACATATTTTTCTACAGAATTGATTATGATGAATAAGAAAGGTAGATAAATGTGTTTTTAGAAAGATATGAGGATTCAGTCAATTGTACTGAATTTGGTGATGTCGTGATATTTGATACCATATATCTAATGAACAAATACGAAATGTTGTTTTCTCTATTTGTTCATGTAAACCATTATGGGCAGTCAATTTTGCTTGATTGCATACTATTAGGCAATAAGATGAATAATAGTTTTTGTTAGCTTTCTTGTACATGAATGTGAGTATGGATTGTAAGTCACTTGAAGGAGTTATTACAAATGAGTGCAAACATATATGTAACACTATTAAATTGATATCTCAAGGGTAAGATATAGATAACGTTTGTGACATATACTTAAGAAAATAACTGAAAAGTTGGTGCTCATAAGATATAAAAGTTTAAGAATATATTTATGGGAGTTGTCTATCATGTCATATAAAGTCAAATTTGTTAAGAAATAGAATGAAATAGTTGACAAGTTTAACTTAAGAAATAATTCTTATGCTTAATATTTATTTAATAATCATACGAGATGATTTCAATATATGTTAGGGATCATTTTTAGGTTGGAATGTCAACAACATAAAGAAGTGAGAGTATGGATACTTACTTTGATAGCTATTTGTTATAACACATTGAAATAATTTGTTAAGTAATACAAGGAAGTAATGATGAAAAAGACTAGGTATGAGATAAAATTTGATTACTTCTATTTAGGGAGTAGTGTATCCTTGGTTACATAATTTGTTACTTAGAAATAATTTCAAAAAGGCTTAAACCAACATCATATTTCATATTTTATAAGATAAGTTAATTAATTGCATTTGTTGTTAGGTGAGCAAACCATAGACTAAAGAGAATAACGAGTTATATAGGGTTAAGGAGATATATAAAGGATGCAATGTTATTAAGTTATATACAATTAAATTAAGTGACTCAACTATGTTATTAAAGTACAACTATAAGTTCTATAATTTTTAAGAGGATCTTTTGTCAACTAAAAAATATATTTTTTTAAGATTGAAAATATTTTATAATATCTCTTTGTTAAAAAGTGGCATAAGGATATAGTTAAGTGTCATATGAAGATAAAGGTTGATAACAATTGGGAGGATGATGATATTTATGTTACTAGGAGGAAGGACTTGAAATTGACTTTCTATAAGGCTTTTGATTATATAGTAGATAGAAAATAAAATTTTAATTACTTGTAAAATATATTAGACTAAGATAATAAATTTTTTTGCAAGTATCACTATAATTGGGTTAGGATCTGTTAGTGACTATTGTAATAAAAGCCAATACAATATGGTCTATTGTCTCAATGGACATGTAAAATCCCTTTCAAAAGACGTTTGGTTAAAGGACCCAGTTATCTTAAGACCACATGGTAAGTCAAGAAAAAAGATTGAAATTTTCATGTAGGAGGCCTAAAAGAAGAGACACAAGAAGAGGAGGATAGTTAATGAAGGTACATATTAACATTATTATTTTTATATTATAAATGTGACATCTTTTAGGAATAATATTACTTAATGATTGGATATTTTTTTTCTTATTTGAATGTTATTATATAGGAATGATGGTGGCTAAGAGGGATTTCAAATATCTATATAATGATGACATTGAGAAGAAGGCTAGAATCATGAATGTTAATTTCATTCCATTTATTCAATAAGTAAAATATGTTTTATGATTTGGTGATCAATATATATAGGCTACCATGAATGTTGGTATTAGACAATTTGTGAAAGTAATTATGTATTTGAGAATAAATTTTGTGTCTATTTGTTTCTAAAATTTAAACAAGTGGTTAGCTCAAATTTTACCAGTTTTATTGAGTTATTATAGCCTATGAATAATTATAATAGTGATTGATAAGTTTAGCTGTTAAATGTACACGACAGATTTAATAATATGATTGGCAAGTTATGAAAAGAAGAACGAAAGATTTGAAGGAAAGACAATATATAAAAATCGAAGTTTTCTTCTGTACTTGTATCAAAAGATGTGGAAAAAATAATCAAATATTTATGTGATATGTTATTCATTATTTTTTCTTGATATAAAGTATATTCTACAT
Source organism: Erythroxylum cataractarum (assembly GCA_024703695.1). Classification (NCBI taxonomy): domain Eukaryota; kingdom Viridiplantae; phylum Streptophyta; class Magnoliopsida; order Malpighiales; family Erythroxylaceae; genus Erythroxylum; species Erythroxylum cataractarum. The sequence goes on from JANJEY010000005.1 coordinate 58,437,733, forward strand.
TAATTGAATGATTGCCCAAGTATGAATTAATAATAAACTCTTCATATTTTGCAAAATGAATGCCTTCCTTTCTATGATTTGAATTTTGTACATAAAATGAAATTTGGATTGATTTACGTCTAAGGAACTAAATATGAAGACTATTCCATCTATTTACAACCATCTTAATTGATTTGAGCTTTTACCACATCAATATATATAGTTTTGTGTAGCCTTGGATTGCTTATATATATAGAGCAAAAGGGGACTAGTACATAACATGGAATACAAGTAAGTTTATGGATGTGTTCCCCTGTGGAATAGATTTGGAGTGGCATATGGCCTAAAACACAAGCATGTGTTTCCTATTAATCCTTTTCAAAGCTAATAAAGATTAATACATGCCTAAAACATCAACATGAAGCTATTTTTCTCTCTAAAATAGTTAGGGAATAGTACACGACATGAAACACCAGCATGCCTTTTCTCGTATTCCTTTATGTAACATATGTAAAGTAAAACATGAAATGGAAAATAAGGCCATGTTTTTTCATATTCAAAATTAGAAGCAAAATTAGAAGTTGTTGAAGCAAAAAGTGATATTCCTTTTACATTCTAAAGTTAGATTATGAGTTTTAATTGAAGTATGATCAAAGAAAAGAGGGCTAGTTAACCATTGTTAATTATCAAACGCTTTATCCAACTTCTTCCTAATAAACCAACTACCATTTTGCTTGTTATAACAATAAAAAGCCTTTTTATCCTCAGGTTAGTGACCTCTATATCACTTATACAATGCCTGAAGTCTTCTTTGTAGTTTCTTAAGTAAACATTCCTTTTAAATTCAAAGAGATGGAGGGTGCGATTGAAGTCGCCAAATTTGTTGTTATCATAAATACAAGTGGATGAATTGATAATGGAATGCAATACCTTTAATTTGTTGTTATCATAAAAAAATAGTTATACCCTACTAGTGGGCATGATAGTTTGAAAAACAGACTAGCTATATCTTAAAAACAATAGCTTTTTGCGTCTTTCTTCTTTCATCTTAGTTTCTAAAAGTCCTAATAAAAGAGTTTTGATATCCTATAAGTAATCATACATTACTTATTATTTATTGAGGCTATTAAGCTCTCTCACTTTCTATAAAATTATAGGCAATAGGATAGAGTTTTAAATTAAGCCATTGGATTTATTTTTCTTATTGGACTTCCTCTTGGTAGCAACTTTAAAATTAATACATGTATCATGTTCTCCTTTTTATTCATTTAAACCACACTCAATGATAAATAACTATTAATTGAATTAGATGGGAATAACATCTTTATTCTCATCCATGTTACTAATATTCAACTGAACATACCATTATAAGATCTAATTCTTATCTCTAGTTCTACTAAGTGAACCTCATAATTATAATGTTTCTAAGTTGTTTAACATTAATATATTTCTTTTTTTTTTCAGAATTATCAAGCTTCATGACTTCTTGATAATATCCTTTTTAGAACTTTCTACCAATAGGTATCCATATTTTCCTTTTCTTTGCTATCTCAAGCCTCTATTGATATAAAAAACAATGAATTCTTTAAACATTTCATCATTTTCTCCTAGTCTCATGAGGAAAGTTAGCTCTGGCAGATCCTGGTGAACATAAAACCATATAGATCTTAGCATAGCTAATGCGCTTCATTCTGCCAGTTAGTTCGTCCATGCGAATAGGTCTACCAATATAACTTGCTAAATGGCCCAACCATTGAGTAGATCAATATTCTAAAGGAACATTATGGATTTTGATCGATAAAGAGACATAATTTTGTTTCAAGCTTTCCATTTGAACATTAGGCTTCCATTTTTTTAAAGAAATAATGTTTTATTGCTATAATGCAATAGACTTGCTTCTAATACCTTTTAAACATATGATTATGAATAAAACTTGAATAAAAAGAGGTTCTCTTTACTAAGAAATACCTCTTTTAATACCATCTTTATTTAGTGATAAAGGTTTTAAGAATTCATCATTAGATAAGCATATCATTTATCCATAAAGAATCTAATCAAAGCCAAGGACCATTTGAAAGCATCTTTTTTTGAGGATTTCCATTGGGTGAGTAATAATAATGCTTTATGCAATGAATTGAGGCATGGAAATATTGAAACTATTTTTAAGGAGATGAATCACCTATGACCTGATACCATAAGTGTTTAATAACTAATGGTTCAATAAGCATTTGGACATTTTGAGGAGATTGATGTGCATGTGAGGGTCTAGGTAAGCAAGCAATTAATTACATAATAAGCGAAGTAGTAGGGAAATCACTACTACTATTCACTTGGACCTAAGTGGCAATATGGGAAGCAAGATTTTTAAGGTGGATAGAAGAGGATGAGGATTAATGGAGGACTATAAGAATGGGAAAGTCTTGGTGAACTAAGTTAGGGACATAGGTTAGGTAAGATAAGGAATTAGTCATTTTGCAATTTAAGTAAAAGAAGGAAGTGGTAAGATAATTGAAATTTTTTTAAAAATCTAGAAAAGGAAAGAGAAAACAAGTGAGAAAAAAACTAGTTTAGAAGGAATAAAGGGATCATTAGATAGAAGTTAGGAATTAGGGAATGAAAATAAAGAGTGAAAATGAGGGCTGTAAAGGACAATAAGTAACCAAAGGAGGAACTAGTATACAAAAGATGTGGAATATTGGTAGTCACCATCAAATCTCTAATTATGAGAAGAATACAGAAGTTATGAATAAGTTATAAAAGATATGAATTTGTTATATAGGGTGGTGATATACTTTTGATAGGCAGGTGGTATTTCTAATATGAATTATTTACTTTTACAATATAGAGTTAAAATATCTTCTCTATATAGTGGTGTTATGTTTTGTAAATAACATTGTTATTTTTATAAAAAAATTTATATTTTTTTATAGAGTAATTTTTTATACAAATATGGTGGTGTTTTTTTTTTGTATAGGATGATGTTGTATTTTGCATAGATATTTATATTATGAGCTGATACTATTTATAATATCGAGTAAATAACTTTTTATATCAAACTGGTAGTATTTTTATGGAACTGTGTTATTTTTTTTGTAAAGTGTGATGATAATTATTTTATAAGATAGTGGTATTCTTTTATATTGATGTCTTATTTATAGTATAAACTAATGGTATTTTCAATATTAAATTAAAATATTTTTATATAAAAGTGGTGGTATTTTTTCTACACTTGTGGTTTTTGTGAAGGGTAAATAAATTTTTTGAAGCATTATTGTATTTTATAAATTAGTGATATTTATAGTATAAAATAAAAGGTATTTCACAACAAGAAAATTACAAATTACCGAAGGAAAAATTTTTGTAGTAAATTAGTGATAAAATTTCATCCATAAAGTTGTCAGAAAAATGGTATATTACGATAAAAAAATATGTTGATAAAGTTGGAGCAAAATTTGCCTCGAAGGTTTACCAATAGAATAGTAAAAGTCATAAAAATAAGCGGCAATGGATGGTGATAAAAATAAGGGACAGATTTTGTCAGTAATTTACCAATAGAAGAAATTTCATTAGTAATTTATCGACAGAACTATTATTCCAATATTACATGCAAACGATGTTGGTATTGTATTTTAACTTTAAAGTGAAACAACATTGTTTTATTTTTAATAAACTAAACAATTAAAGCCCTCTTATTGTTGTTCTTCAAAATTTTCTTCTTCTTCGATCTCCTCTGTGCACACCATTCTTCGGTTCTTCCATCTGCTCATCTGCTCATTTTCTTTCATTTTCCCACTAACTGCTCCCATTGTCTTAGGTTTTCCATCTCGAGGTTGATCGTCCACTTACTACTCTTGGGTTAATTTCTTTTGTCTTTAACTTTTATATGTGAACTGTTGTATGTTGATATCTTGGTGTTAATGTGGATTGAGTTGTGAGGGTTTATTTAGGTTGTTAATAGGTTTGTGTTTGTTTTGTATGGTTATATTAGTGAATAACGGAAGAAGACGGTAGTTTTGAAACAAACTAGCAATGAATTTCAATAGTGTAGCAAGTGTTCAATGAAAGTTCTATAAGAGGTCTCTAACATCATTTATAATCTGGAATGTTTTTTTAGTGGTTCATTAGATTATAGAAAGGTTGTTTTATTAGTTGAATTATATGTTGTTAGCCCCAATTTTTTTTAATTTAAGCATGATTAGATAAATTAAGTATGTTAAGTTAGCATAAATTGAATTGAGATTAATTAACATGTAATAGCATTAAAGATGTTAGGTAGTGAGTTAATGAAATTAAATGTGATAGGTTAAGTGTATTAATGGTCAATTGGGCT
>JANJEY010000005.1:58498577-58509026 GCA_024703695.1 Erythroxylum cataractarum
AGATATAACTAAGGTTAATATGGCCATACAGATGGATATGTCATCTCTACCTACATCCATGAGCTCGGGAGCTCATAAAGAAGCCTATGAAGCCTGGGATTGGTCTAACAGATTATGTCTTATAACCATTAAGAGATTCATAGCTGATCACCTGCTTAATGGACTTTTGTACACAAACATAGCGAAGGAATTTTTTTAATAATGTCTCCCAAAGGTACACAATCTCACCTAATGTTGAGCAAAGTGCCTTGATGAAAGAAAATTTCTCCATGAGATATATGGGAGAAGGGGGAGTGATGAAGTATATATTAAGAATGATTCATCTTCATAGTAGACTAAAGATGCCGAGTATTCATCTTCCTAATGTCTTCATAATTCTCCATAATCTGAACACACTCCCTCCAAAGTTAAGTAATCTGGTGATGACATATTATTCACTGGATGAGGAATGGGACTTTAATGCTTTGATTGCCCATTGCGTTGATGAGGAGGAAAAATTCAAGCTTTGTTACTTCTACAACTTTCGAAGTTACTAAAGGGAAGACAAAGATAAAGCCCACTAAGTTCAAAGTTAGAAAGTCTAAATCTTCTTCACATGCTAATGCTGGTTAATCCACTGCTAATAAAAGCCCGCATGACATAAAAAAGCCAGCAGTATGAGGCCTAGAAAGAAAGACGAAGACCATCAGGTAACTCCTTGGCTTATCAATTTATGAATCTAATTTGTGATAGTCATATTAAGTACTTAGTGGCTATATTTTGGAGCATTTGATCAAGCTTCTTCCACAATGTAGGGGTTCATATCCAAGATAGAGTCAAATAAAGGGAAGGAGGAACTGATGGTTGACAACAATGAAGAAGCAGATGTAAAATCTATAGGGGATGTATGTATTGAACCTTGCTGTAAGGTTCATTTTGGTTTTATACGACACATTTTATATGTTATATTTGTACCAATTTTGGACAAAGAAGGTTAACGTTTTGTATTTAATGCTTCTGTTGTATAGTTGTTGTTTAATGCAAAACAAAATGATGCAACTTTCTTATCATATGGTTTTTATAGAATGTGTCTTACCCCGAATTATATTTATGCTTCTTTGTATCTTATTGAACAATTCATGAAAACAAGAACCCTAATGAATGAAAAGTCATATATGGTGTGACATAAAAGTTTAAACCACATTTCCAAAGCTAGGGTTAAGAGATTGATTAAGGAAAGCATTCTCTCAATTCTAGATTATGATGATTTGGAAACAAATGGTGACTGTTTCAGGGGTAAGTTGACTTATAAAGATATAGAGTTCAACTTGTGCTTCTAACTTGTTGAGTCTGATACATACGAATATCTATAGACCTTATATAGTTGCATTGTGCAATTCCAAATATATTATGACATTTGTTGATGATTATTCTTATAACAGTTATGTGTTCTTGCTTAAAAACTGAAAGTTGAGAACCAGTTGGAAAAATCCATCTAGAGTGTCAGATCTAACCATGGAGGAGAATATCACGGCGAACATGGTGTTTTAAGACTTGAAAAGGTTTGTTTTCCATATATATAGAATTAGTTGGAATAATGACTTAGTGTACTATGTTGTGTAGTCCTAACCAAAATGGTGTGTTGCTGAAAGGCATAATCGCACCTTAAACGACTTAAAAAAGTCAATCCAAAGAAAGACTAATCCCCCTAATTATCTAAAAGTGTGAAAACCCAACCTTACACATATTAGTGTATGGGGTTGCCCTACTAAGGTAGTATAATCCTTATAAAGATAAATTGCATGCTCATTATGCTCATTGTTATTTAGTAAGATAACCTAAGGTAGTACAATCTTTATAAAAATAAATTGCATGCTTGCTATGCTCATTGCTATTTAGTAAGATACCCTGAATACTTTAAAGCCACAGATCTTACTGTAGAGAAGGAGGGATCAAAATAGTAGAACCACAAATAGCTAAGTTTTTGGAATACAATGTCTATGATGATAGTGAACCATTTGACCATTCAGATGATAGTAGGGCAAATACTATAGTTATTATGTACCCGTTACTTAGACAGATAGATCTAGTGGGTCTAGGTCTTTGTACCATGCCTGTACAGGAACCCATACCTGCAAATAAATTAGTTTTTGGAGGTACAAGTTCTAATACAGTTACATAAATCTACTAAAGTGAGACGACCTGCTATCTCATCTGAGTACATAGTTTATTAAGTGAATAAGACTATAATATTAGACATGTGTCGAATCCAGTTACTTTTAAAGAAGTTGTTTCTAAACCCAATGCGTTTTTGTGGTGGGATGTAATGACTGATGAGATGCAAGCCATGAAGCATAGTAGGGTCTGGGAGCTAGTTGATTTGTAGCAGAATTGTAAACCCGTCAGTTGTAAATGAAGTTTTAATACCTAAAGGATTTCGGGATAAAGTTCAACAGTTTATGCGTTCGCTCAGTTGCGTGATCTTTCACTCAAGAGAAAGGTTGACTTTAATGTTACTTTTTCTCTTGTGTCCTCGTATGATATATTTTGAATGATTATGATAATTGTAGCTCATGATGATATAGAGTTACATCAGATGGCTATCAAAAACCGCTTTCCTGAATGAAGATCTTTATAAAAAGGTCTATACGGTACAACCTTAAGGATTTGAAGATTTGGATGGAACTGACATGTTTTGTACATTAAGCAAATCAATATATGATTTACATCAAACCTCTCAAAAGTGATACCTTACAGTTGACGAGGTTATGACCTCTTTTGGCTTCATGAAAAATAAAGTTAAAAAAATGCTTGTGCTATAAGGTTAGGGGGTAAAGTTATCTTCCTATTACTGCATGTGAATGATATATTGCTTATGTCAAATTACTTGATCATGTTGTTTGAGGTTCAGTAACTTTTGGTCAAGAAATTTGACATGAAAGACCTTGGTGAAGTATTTTTTTAAATCCTAGATATGTAAATTTACTAGGACATATCTTAACACTCATCAGGCCTCTCACAAAGTTCATACATTAAGTATATGCTATAAAGGTTTAATGTGGTTAATTGTAAACCTGTCATAACATCTATCTCTCATAGTGAGAGATAATATTTGACAAAGTATCCAAAGAATAAAGTAAAGAGAGAGTTTATGAGGAATGTTCTATATTCTAGTATGGTTGATTGCCTGATGTATGCTTAGGTATGTACTAGGTGGGATATTGCATTTACTGTTAGACTATTTGGTCAATATCTGGTTAACATAGGTATAGATCATTGGAATGCAGTTAAGCAAATGTTGAGATACTTAAAGGAACTAAGAATTATATGTTGACATATAGAAAAGTCGATAGTCTAAACCTCGTATGGAATGCATATTTAGTCTTAACCTATGTGTCCGGATAATCGAAAGTCCTCTTAAGGTTATAGTTTTATTTTTGTAGATGGTATAATGTCGTGGAAGAGTATGAAGCAAACATGGGTTATTTCATCGACCATGCATTCAGAGCGCATGCTATGGAGTTGCTTCACAAATAGTTTAACTCAGAAACTTGATTTCTGAGTTATCTGTGGTTGATTTGGTAGCTAGATCTATTAGTTTGTACTGTGATAATCTTGCTACTATGTTGTTTAATAACAACAAAGAATATTAAAGGGTCTTAACATTTAGAGGTCAAATATTTGACCATAAAGGTGTTGATGCGAAATGGTGACATTAAAGTTTGGAACATTTAAAGACTGAGGAAAAGTTAATCAATCCTTTAATTAAAGGACTTCGCTCACTTGCATTTGGAATACAAGTATACAATATAGGTGTTTTGAAGTATTTGGACATTGTTAGTTAGGGGATCACTATGTTTGCTCCATGTACATTTGTACATTAATACATGTAATGTATTATGACAATATGATGGTTCATCAATAAAAATGATCATCGTTTATTTTCAGTAATATGTGTTATCATACATTGTCATAATATGCATAAAAAAAGGTTTTAAGATTTGTGTCAATCTTAAACATTTAAAGGTCATTGGGCATATATACAGATTGACCTTGAGTCTATGTCATTTAGATGCGTATAATTTTATACGAATATTCATAAAGTTTAATATGACATAGAGGGATATAAATTTTCAATCCCATAAAGGTTCTCTAATGTAATTTAGCATTCAGTAAGAGAACATAAAAGTTTTTTCTGAAGTCATTTAGCATTCGGTGAGAAAACAAGTTTTTTTTAATGTTGTTTAGCATTCGATAAGAGAAAACAAGATTTCTCTAATGTTGTTTTACATAAAGTTAGAGAAATTGAGATCCACAAATGAAGGTGATATAATTTAGATTATACAAATATCATCTTAATTTGCTACATTTTATTTTCCATTCATGTTAGTGAAGTATTAGATATGCGTGATTGTATTAGATCTGTGTCGCACATGACACATGCATTTGATACTTTTCTGTATCAAAAGCCTTGCAGGACGAAATAATGGACTTTCATTATATTTGGATCAAATATTTTGTTTATAAACTTAGTCGACTAATACAGTAACGTAACTTAACTGAGTTTTTAAACTGTTTTAAACTTAAGTTAATATTGTAATAAGGTATTATCTATGGAAAAGAATGTTTGATATTTTTCACTTTTCCTATAAAGTTGAACAACATTTAATTGCATTTTTCTGTTTATTGCATTTTTACGTTCAATATGGAATATATAACTAAGGTATTGGTACGCGTCACAGACTAAACTTTCCCATTAGGACAGCTAAATGCTAGCGATGCGTTTGCAAGGTTCCTGCGCTATCTAAATCTCAGTCCTAATTGGAATATTGCAAGGTAAAGGTCCATTTTGGCTTCCATAAAGCTTTAGAAAACTCAGAACTGGAAAGAACTAGTACTTCAAACGTAAAATTTCCATTTGTTAGTCATTATTTTGCGCAATGTTTTTGATGATACACGAATAAAGAAGGAAATACATGGTATACCCCCAATTTCTCTTTCTTGCAAGGGGTGCTTCAGACATCAGCTATACTACAATGTTATCTGTCTGGCGTCAGCTATAGTACAAATTTATCAGTCTGGCATGAGGACAATGACCTCATCAGGAGATATCGGAGATATATCAGTCCGTGATTGGAGGCTTCAGATGGCTGTGTCACAATGGAGACTCTTTCCACTGCAGCCTGTCCAGTCCATCAACAATGGCCTTACGAAACTCGCCATTGTGGAGAAGGAAGGATGAGACATGACCCCCAGTAACCCACCTCACTTCTGAACCTGGCCAAGCTTTTTGTAGCTCCAGAACAGAATGCTTTGGTATGTAACCATCATCCTAAATGGAAACCGTTGCGTCAGATTAGGAAATATGGTCAAATTTGGGGAAAAAAAAGAGATTCAAAATTATATCTTCAGCAGAGGAACAAAGTAAAAACATCACATCTATGCAAATGAAAGGAGTTTCTAGAAGTCTATGCAGACTGATGAACACATCCTTCTTTATGCAGTAAAGAACTAACTACGTTGTCACTGTATGTAGCACAGATAAGACCCCAACCAACATAAGCCTATATAATGCAAGTGTTAAGGCATAAAATTCATGCACGCAAATGCATACTGCTACGAGTGACGGGATAGCCCAATGATAAACATCCCCTTCCAAGGATCCATGATGTCTAGTCTGATACCCAGAGACCAAAAGCAAAGCAAATTAACCTCATTGCAATGTATATCAGATTGTTAATAAAAAGCAGAAGACTTAAGTTAGTGCAACTTGTAAGGTATGTAACAGGTTCACAAGTATGAAATGCAATATTGGTAGAAAAAGCGCAATATATAGCCTGAAAGAACTGATATGCGCTTCAATGTTCTGTTTGATAGTTTTAGTTATAAAATGTTACTAATGCCACTGTAGGCAAAAAGAAATAAACTCAAAAACCATCATATTCTCATTCTCAAACAAAAATAAAATCTAGATATAGTTATTGCTTATATATCTACTTACTGTTGCAGCAACAAATATTACAGCATTGGGATTTTTGGGAATTGGAAAGCGTGTGACATCTGTGAGAGAGAGTACATTTCGCATCCGTTCTCTCACTTCCTCGAGAGTCATTGCAGTCTTTTGCACTGCAAGATCCTCTCTCAGTGCCTCCCAAGCTGTTCCATGCCTTAATATTCCCTCACAGAATGCCACGACAGCAGAATGTGGAGAGAGAAAAGGAAGGGTTGCAACAGGTGCAGGGTGTAGTGATCCCACCATTGCAGCATGGACTCCCCCTAGATAAACAAGGCTATCAAAATTTGAAAATTAAGGAAACAAAAAAGAAGGCTAGGTGGTTACTCTAGAATGGAAAATTTTAGAGCAACCTAGTGTTCAGCTCCCAGCATTTGGAACTCAAACCTACACTATCCTTGTTGCACGTGTAATACTTCCTTTGCAAATATCAATGGTGCTCATAAACACATTTGAGATACCTATGTTTGATATTTTACATTCTTGAGAATGGTTAATATCCAAAATGTAGAACATGAGCCTCCAATACGTCAATTTCGAGATGCTCAATAGCAGCAAACAAAACCTTAAATGAACAAAATTAAGCTGATCTTACCCATGCTAAGCCCACAAACTCCCATTTTACCAAACCCTGCCTCAGAATCTAACCAATGCAGAAGACAACGTGCCTCGTCAATGGTTGCTCTACCTAATAATAGCAGGTCACTAACACACAAGAGTTTTGCACCACTCTGCAGAAAGGGTCGCCTTTGTCCATAGAAAGGGCTGCAGTCCCATTATATATATAATCGTCAAACAATTTAACAGAACTTTGTAATGACAACTATCTGACAAAGCAATGGGCAATTAAATCTAACCTCTCAAGTACCATGGTTGCAATATTATCCTTAAGTAGTGGTCCACCAAGACGTAATCTTCGTTCAAATGTGTGATCACCAGTTCCTGAAAAAAGAGGAGACGGCAAGTAGTAAACTGCAGTTAGGAAGTTAGTATTAACAGAAGGAGGTCCAAAGCGTTGTCACTCAGATTGCAAAGTAAAACGTCATGTTTGTCCAGAGGCAAGCATCAGCCTTTTTTAATATTTTTCACAACAGTAAAATTTCGAGCAAAAACAAGAATAAATGCTAGATACTGTACAGCTTTTTTAGCTTATATAAATATAAAATTGCAATCGTCAAGTGGTATAACTAACTGTCAATGTTATATTTGAATGAATAAGATATGGAAAGCAATGGAAGTCCATATGCACTAAACAGAACTTTCAACTTTCAGTAAAACGTCGATAAAACAATTAGGATGCGGAGTAAATAGGGATGAAACCTTCACATATAGGTTGGAGCTTCAATCTCCCGAATTAATATGAAACAAAAACCTCCGTCAAATTTGCAGATTGTCTAAGAGAAATCGGCCAATAAACCTAACAACCCAAAAAAGTAAAATCCAATTACTTGCACGGGTTTAGCCACAGAAGCAAGCACCAATTTGCAGCCAATCCCCTCAATAACCATTTAAACCTCATTCAACGACAATTTACTCGGAGTGCTTTCTATCCACATATACTTAAAAAACAAAAATAGGATTTCGTATTCTCTATCTCAATGATAAGAAACAAGAAGTATGCAATCACAAAGGATTCGCATCAAGCAGACAAATAAAAGATATACCCTATTACCTGCAAGGTGAACCACACAGGCCATCCTCTGTGGTGGGACATATTTCGGCAGAAGAAAGGCAACCCTTGCAGTATGACTCTCAGGGGGTAATGCACTAATGAGCTGCTCATCACAAGGGGTCCTGAAGACTCCTTGTCTCAAGCAAGCATTTTTACTCTCCCAAACTGTTTTCCAATTCGGTTGTATCGCTGTGGGGGGCCAGTTTCGACCGTCAACTTCGGGGAACAACTGGTTGATCATTCTTTCCAAAAGCTCAAGCTTTGTGCCTCCCCAGCCTCTTGAAAAAAATGGTGGGGACAATTTACTTCTGTGCATAAGTGCTCCATAAATGTGGTCAAGTACATAATGAACCATTCCCAGATTCACAGTCACCATCCCGGAGGCAGAACTCAGAATTCGAAAACTAAAAAGGAACCTTTAAGATATCTAATTTAGTATAACTCAACAGTGGAAGAGCCTCGCCAATAATAACAACAAAACAATTAAACAAATTCTAGGATTCCAATCGAACTTGAACAATTAATCAAAACCCCGTAAGTTAAAATTAATCCTGCCATCATTTCCGATCAAAAAAGAGGAAGTCTTTATTAATAAAAAAATTTGGCACCACTCAATAATGAAACAGATAGGGATGAATTTAAGAAAAGAAGAAAAGACGATCCTTTTAGATCTGGGTAACAGCCTCCTCCACGAATTCGAAACGAACCAAGATGATCAGATCCAGACAGTAAGGAAGCATGAAATCAAACATTGAGACGAAAAGGAAAGCGAAGAAAAGAAAGGGAACTAGAGTGTACTAGGAATCAAATAGGCATTGAAAAGAACGGAGAAGATATTGAAAAGATAAGATGGGGTCTCAGACACAAGCGGATTGATGGTGAGAGAAATTGGAGGAAGGATTCAAAACAAGGAACAAGAAAGCAACAGAACCGTGGGCTGAGAATACTCAAACTGTGTCATTAACAGCGTGGCATTGGGGTCCGCCGATTTTAAATATATCCATCCCAGTCATCATTAATATTGGCATACATACAAACACAAAATATATAGAATAATTGGATGGTTGACAGGAGATCATGACCGTGCATCTTGTTGGACCCCATCTAGCGACAAGGAAGTATTAGTTTATGTCCCAAAGATAATTACTAGTTTACCTACAAATTAACTACTAAACTAATGATAGGAAATATAAGATAATAAACATATTTCAATTGCTTCTAAAAATAGCTCTCCTCAATCTTAAAGCGCAGGTGAATTGATAAGGGGTTCTTTTAATTTAAATAAAATCGTTGGATTAAATATTCCTTGTATATATGCAGCCGTTTAAAATTTAACGTTAGAGTTTTGTCTTCCGCAAGAGACTTACCTAACACGAGCGGGGATTAATCTAAATATAAATAACTTAAATGTATCTTTTCATAACTGAAACCCTCCTAAAATATCTCGTAAGTAATCGGAAAAAAAAACCCTTCTCTTCCAATCAATTTGACCCGTAATTTCAACACCAACGCCAAGCCTTGCCCATCCCGAGAAGTTTAGTGCTTATCTTTCTCAATCACCATGGCTGCTTCTATTCTGTTATGAGCCCGGACATGTGTTGTGTTATTACTTTTTTCAAGAGAGAGTTTACTGTTATGTCAAATAAGATTACATAGGCCAGGCTCAATTTCGATGTGAAAAAGCGCTGGGCCAGGGGACCAACTCAGACCAGGTCCTTTGTGAGCGTAGCTAATTAGAAAGCGCGGGCAAGCTAATGGGTTTAAAGCATTTGGCCCGTTAGAAGAAGCCAGCGCTTGGATGTTTCTCTTAACACAGGTACAGTCCGCACAGTATGTATAAATATTCAGTCAAGTTCACACTAAATCTTGTCCTACTCTCTATCAACAGAATACGTATAAATAGATAATGTAAGCTATTATTACACCCATGAGGGGAATAATAATCTTGAGCCTCTTGAGATAACTACCAAAGGTAGTCATGCGAAGAGAAAAAACTGAATGCAGCAATATGTATATAAATAAAAGGGAACGGTGAGTGCGGGGTTGGTTGCTTCAGTTTCGTTTCTCAAGATTTTACAAAGCAAAGAAGAATAACTCTGCAGTAAGGGTGGAAACAGAAAATTCTTTAACCAATGGAAGCATAAACGGAAGCCAAGTATGTGATTTCGTTTTATCCATGCATATATAATTGATTCTGTGGAAAATGAACTATTCATAAATTTTCTTACATTGGTATCAGAGTCAGGTTTTGCATAAATGGTATAGAGATTCTACCGTATTCATGAATACTGTGTTTGTTCTATCTGTGTAAATGGTATGCGGAATTTTTTTTCTCTTCTTTGCTTTGTGTGTTTCACTCGAATAAATGGTTCAAGATGAAAGCACCGATTGTGGGTTTGTGTTGTATTGGGTTGAAAGCAACAAATATACATGAGTTTTAATCTTCTGGTATATCTACAAAATTTGTCTGAAAGATTCATGGCTGTTTTGAAGGGTATTTTTTTAAACATTGCGTTGAAAAATGGCTACTGTTTTTTTGTCTTATCATATTTACTGTATTTCTTTGGTTTTTTCCTAAGGCAGTGTATATATATATAAACACGTTATCATATATATATATATATAAGAACAGAAAAGAAAAAACAAAACCATAGGAGGAAGAAAAGAACCAGAAACGAAAACGACCGGAGGAAGAAGATGCTACACGCGTGATTGAGCCAAATTTATACTATAAATTGGCCCTAATTTCTTAAGTGATTATGCACTTGTTGACTCCTAATTCATG
>JANJEY010000005.1:58592628-58611057 GCA_024703695.1 Erythroxylum cataractarum
TTTCATTTTATTGCATGTTTTCTTTAATTTGTTTTTATTAGTTAGTTTTATTTTATTTTCATCTCTAAAAATCCAAAACCCCCCTTTTTCCTAAACACCGATTAATTTCATTTCTTAAACTTTTCACACACTCTCTGTGGGATCGACCTAGACTTACCACTACTACAGTAGTAGTCTAGTTATTTAAATTTTGATTAGCGTTACGACGCACAGTCACCTTCTATCTGGAAATCAACACAATTCAATTCACATTCATGGAGCAATTCAAACATAATCTAACACAACAAATAATTGAGTAAAACAGTCTAGGATACTCATAAGTTGCTCCCGAAGCTAATGCTTGAAAGTTCTGGCAACGTATGGAGGTTGACGTTCCAGTTGCTCCTCTAGATCAAATAACATACATATACATCACACTTTACATAAGTATAAATGTTTAACAATGCACATGCATGTAATAAAATATGTACAATGCATGTTCATGACAATATAGGGTATTTATCCATTAGTGTCATCACAAAATCTATCCTCAAAACTCATCTAAGTATAATTTATACTTAGGTTTATACCTCACTAAAATCATTAAAATCACAATTCATACTCTCCCATCCGATACCCTTAATTTGCTTCAATCAACATCAAAAGATATAAACTTTCATGGAGAGGTAAAAAGAAATGTGCTAGGAATCTATTGGTCTAAGAATCACTTCTTTTAGAGGTCGAATAAAAAAGTTATGTTTGAAAGAATCACTTCTGTTTCGGGACAATTAGCATATCTTTCTCTATAGATATCAGATCAAGGTTATTTTGAAAGAGGACTTCAAGATATACAACTTTTATAAAGACCTTGAAGATATATTATGTCATCTAGAGGGTCAAAATTGGACCAGACAATGTAAGATGAATAGTACCCCAGAAGAAGTTTCAGTCTAAGACCTATTTTGGAACAATTAGTATAACTATCTCAAGAAATATCCGATCAAGGTCATTCTTAGATAGTTATAAAGAGGACTTCAAGATATACAACTTTCATAAAGATCTTAAAGATAGATTCTGTCATCTAGATTGTCGAAATTAGACCAAACAATGTAAGATAAACCGTATCTGGAAGAAGTTTCAATCTAAGACCTATTTTGGAACAATTGGCATAACTCTTCAAGAGATATCGGATAAAGGTCATTCTTAGATAGTTCAAAAGAGGACTTCAAGATCTACAACTTTCATAAAGACTTGAAGATAGATTCTATCATATAGAGGGTCAAAATTGGACCAGAAGATGTAAGATGAACAGTACTCAAAAGAAGTTTCAGTCTAATACCTATGTTGGAACATTTAACATAACTTTCTCTAGAGATGTTGGATCAAGGTTATTCTTGATGGTTCAAAAGAGGACTTCAAGATCTACAACTTTTATAAAGATCTTGAAGATAGATTCTCTCATCTAGAAGGTCAAAATTAGACCATAAGATGTAAAATGAACAATACCTAGAAGAAGTTTCAGTCAACATAAGAAGATATAGAAGGTCAACCTAAGAAGATACAGAAGGTCAACATAAGAAGATGTTTCAGTCTACAGTGCATAAGAAGAAGTTTCAGTCTACAAAGCATTCCCACTTATGAAGATCATAACTTTCGACTCCGATGTCTAAAAATTTTATATTATATACCGTTGGAAAGCTAGAAAGATAAACTACAACTTTTTAAAAGATGACTTTGTCTAATTTAGCCTAGATTAATACAACTTTTCTCCAGAAGTCAGAACATGAAATTTACCCCTATAGAAGACTTGAAATTTGCACTGTGCAACTTGGAATGTTCGGAGTATAACCATTCAGCTACCAAATTGACTTTATTAAACTCTCCAATCTCAACTCAATAGGGTTTTCAATTGAAAATCCCACAAAGGACAATCACTAAAATTGGTTCTAGAATACTTAAACCCATGCATTTTCTAACTCCATGAACTAAAACCCTTCTAAAAAAATTAAAAGATTCAAAATGATCTTACCTTGATTCTTCACTAAATGAAGAGATCTTTGGCTCAAATAGAAACTCTTCTCTTCTTCCTTTTTTTCCCCCTTCTTGAATAACCTCAAAATCTCTCTCGAAGGCTAAGAAAATTGAAACCTTGGCTTATTTTCTCCTTTTTCTCTCCTTCTCTCCTTCTCTTCGTATTTCTCTCTCTTTTTCATAACACTCTCTCTTTTTCTCTTCAATTCACGTTTTCCCCCTTCTTAAAAAGCAAGGCTACATTTCTTTCTTCCATTTCTACCCTTAATGAGCCCAAAAAGCTCCTTTTACCCTTCCTTATAGGCTTATGTTCTTTTAACCTTAAATATCTTGACAAAAACATCCTTTGAACATTCTTATAACCTTTACACTTTAATTCAATCAACCTATATCATATGATCTTTCTAACATCAACCTAATAAGTAATTTCCACAAAATTTTATAAAGACCTCATAATTAATGTAAATCATACTTATTCATCAAGAAGAAAATTTTGGGGGCCAACATTTCTCAATATACTCACATTTATAAACAATTATACCCGGAATGTCAATGAATACATGTACATTCATTTTCATGTGAAATGATTCAATATTCATATGCATGAGCATATCATATAATGCATGAGCATGAAATACATTTCTAATCTCTCAATGAATTTGTCACATTTACAATTTTAGTCTTAACATAGGTAACGGGATGTTACAGCATGCTTAATAGCTCTAATGTTCTACAGTACATTACTATCTTAAACAATGCAAGGAACTATATCAAGTTCATTAAAGAACTTATTGATTCAGTTAATCATTTCCATTAAATGAAAAATGTATTATGGCTCAATTGGTAACCATCGCTACATTGAAACCTCTCCAATATTAAAATGAAATTGTTTTAAATAAAATAAACCTTAATTAGGATTTTGTTTTAAAATAAATATCCTTATAACCTTGAACTCAAATATCAACTCATATATAGATTAATTGATATCTTTAATAATTCACAAGTATCTGATATCTTAAATAATAAACATCTTTAGTACATTATATATGAACTTGGACTTAGAATAGGTGAACAACTTCCAATCTACCTCAGTAGATCTAATTCCTATAATTAAATTGTTACCTTTTCATATCCAACAAGACTTATTCTTAGACATTTATACTTTCAACAATTGGAAATTAAAATTTTTGTTCCCTATGAGCAATTTGTCGGCACATACTCCCACTAAAGAGGATAACTATACTCCCACTAACGTTCTTGTAGACATGATAAATTCATAATTATCTCCAAAATTGAATTCATCATGAATGAGAATCTTTCAATGTCTTGTAACCTATAAACTATACATCAAATGCATCAATAAAGGCAATCTTTCCAATTGGATATATTGTCATGAGATTTGAACCTTTCAAATTTTATCTTACTCCTATTACTTATCTTGAGAACCATTCTCTTATAAGTATATATTGAAACAAACAGTTTGTTCAATAGGTTTGTAAGATTATATTCAACCTTTTGGATATCTCATAACCTTTTATTACTCATTTTAGTTCTAAAGTTAATCAATAATATATACTTTAACTAAGAATCACATCTTTGACTTTTTCAAAGACTTAACGTTTCTTATCTAATATGAAATCTTGCTAATTGATTCAATTGGAAGTATAAAAGGTAAGTCATTGTACTAGGCTTAACTATAGAAGAAATAATATTGCATCATACAATATCTCATATTGTATTTTCCTCCTTACATAAATCCATACTCTTATGGAATTTTTTTGTGAAGGGATTCACTGGAGAGTCTCTTTCCTTATAGATAACCCAAAATTTAACACTCATTAAATCGCACTCATCGAAATGTTTCAACATTCTCAATGCTTAATTTCTACTTAGATTTAAACAATTTATACTTTTCAACATTTTAAATCACTATTTCATTTAATACATATGAATATATCATATAAAGTCAATAGTAATTTAATGAAATATAAGTATATTCCTTTTTTGAATTGTTACTTCGTCCAATACATCACATATATAAGATTTAACAATTCAATACTATCATCACCTTTCACCAAAGTTTGATTTGGTTATTCTTCAACTTGACAAGTTTCATAAGTTTCATATAATTCATAATCAAAAGGATCCATATATCCTAGTATGTAACTTTATGAGTCTCATTATGTTGATTTAACCAACATGACATAAAAGGATAGTTTCAGTTATCTAACTTTGTATTCTTGTCACTTAAGTTAAGCATAGAGCTCCTTTGATCCAACACATACAAACTATTTGCATAAAATTGGATCAACTAAATTTACTTAACAATTTATTTCTTATCATGCTTAGAACATTATCATAATGTTGAATCTAAATTTAGTATTAAATACTCATAAACATGAACTAGAAATGCATATGATCTCTATCATATCTCATATAGGCAAGAAAAATCATACAATCATTTCTTTTAATGATAACTATTATCATTCTATAACAAATGCCTTTAATATATGTCCATGTTTATACTTTTAGTAGGCTAAATTAAGTGGAACAATTCCAACAATGTATTATACCTTTAAGCTTTACTCTATACAACCTCTTGCATCTTACTATCATTGTGTTGACATACATCTTATGTGTTATCTTTAAAGTTTATGAAACATTAGTCAACTCAAAATATCAATACATTTTATCATCTGTATGATTATGACACATCTCTAAAACTTTGTCATCGAATCCTTAACAAGAATTATAGAAAAATTATATAACGTGCATACAATTTTTCTTTTCTAACTTTGAGAACTCTTCTCAAACATAATCTTATGTTCAAGAAATTTGGTTCACTAAATCTTAGTATCAACTATACTAAACAAGGTACCACCAAATACTAATATAATACATGAACCTAGCGAATAACCTTCTTTTTTTTGTAATACTTACGATAATCAAACAAATGTTCTACCTTCCTCTCCCACTTCAAGTATAACATGAATCGTTATTCCTTTAAAAGGTAGGGATTTTCATCGTTTATACTATCCTAATTGCTATCTCATTATGAAACAAACTTTTTGTCCTTTCTAAACTTGTCTCTTTATAATCAAAATCCTCTTTTTCCTCCTCCTCCTCAAAGTGTTTCCAAAAAGATTTAGATATAAATGAAGACTCTAATTATTCCAACATCATGTTTAAAACCTTGAATTGGTCTTAAGTAGCCTTCATAAATATCTTAAGATCAATTTCTACATTGTCTCCAGCACCACTCAAGTCTAAATCTACCATAAAAATGCCAGTAATAAATTTATTGGGTTTTCCTCATACTCTCTCTTACCTATTTCCTGGGAACTTAAAAATATAAGGCATAAGAAAGCAAGAACGCAATAATAAACATGATTTTATTTAAATAGCAAAGATACTAATTCCATAAAAATAAAGGATTATTACAAGGAGATGGAGATAACCATAAATGGGCCTAATATAGAGGAGGACTATGAAGTGACTAAGACTAAATTCATTTTTAGTTTGAAAAAAGAGAAAGTTGATGTGGTGGAGTTTGTTAAGTCAAGTAGACTTCACTTACATTAATTTTGTTGACAATCAAATAATAATAATCTTAGAAATATATGAATTGTTTTGATAAGTTTGTTAAGTGTGTAGAAAAATGTAAGTAACACTTAGTCATCCCAGACGATATGCCATCAACAGAAGATACACATCATCACAGATGAAGGGAAACAACAAACGAAGTGCAAATAACAAACGAATTGCAAACAATAGACGAAGCGCAAATAACAGATGAAGCGAAAACAATAAACGAAGCGAAAACAACAAACAAAGCGTAAATAACAGACGAAGCGCAAATAACAGACGAAGCAAAACAACAGACAAAGTGCAAATAACAAACGAAGCGCAAATAATAGATGAAGCGCAAATAACAGACGAATTGTAAATAATATATGAAGCGCAAATAATAGACGAAGCAAAAATAACAGATGAAGCACAAATAACAGACGAAGCGTAAACAACAGACAAAGCACAAAACAACAGATGAAGCACAAACAACAAACAAAGCGACAATATTAGATGATACAAAAAGGAAGATACTCTAGAACGTCAGACAGTTAGTTAGTTATAGTTAGTTACAAAACTCAACTAAATAACAGTCTCTTGAAGATTCAAGAAGCATTTTTCAAGAAGACAGTGAAAACTTAGGCTAGAATTACTAGTCCTAGTCGAAGAATAAAATAATTTTTTTTGCTTAAAAGAGAGAAAATTGTGATTGTACAATACTTAGAAAAAATTCTGTATTCAAAGTGTGAAACAAGAAAGCGAACCCTACTGTAATGTAAAGCTCAAGATATCTTTCTTAGAGAGAGAAAGAAAAGGTTGTAGCCTGGAGAGGCTAAGATAGTGAAAATAATACTTTGTCAAAGAGACCTGAAGAGGCTCTAGAAGGAAAGAAAGAATACTTGTAAAAGTTGAAAAGTATATTGAAATTTGAGAAAAACTCTGAGGACTGGACGTAGCCTAAGGTTTATGGTAAACCAGTATAAAATTGTGGCGTCTATTCTCTAACTCTCATACTTTAATTTTCTTGTTGTTAGATGAGTAGATTAAAGTTACTTGTGAATTTAATACTTATCAATTTTTAGTAAAGTGTTTTTGGTATTCACCTGATAGTTGTAAAGATATTCAAGAAATTTCAAAAGATTAACAATTTTGAAAAGATTACACAATTCAACCCCCCTTCTTGTGTATTTTGTATACTTTACGTGATTCCTATATTAACAAGTGATTTACTTCAGTTGATATCAGAGCTTGATTTTCAAGAACCACCTTTACAAAGTGAGGAAAAAGATCTATGACCGAATCATATGTTTTTATAGATGAAGGTGCCTCAATCATAAGACCTCCTGAGTTCAATGGTGAGAATTATCATTATTGGGCGGACAGGATGCGGCTCTTTATAGAATCCACATATATTAATTTTTGGGATATCATCGAGAATGGACCATACACACTAACAGACGATAAAGGCAATATCATTTTTCGTAACAAATGGTTAGCCGATCAGAAAGCTCCATTTCAATTAAATTCAAAGGCCAAGTTCTTTCTGAGTTGTGCTCTAAGAAGAAGTGAATATGATAAGGTTCATGGATGTGAAACTGCAAAGGAAATATGGCATACTTTATCCATCACACATGAAGGCACAAATCAAGTGAAAGAGTCCAAGATCAGCATTCTTGTACATCAGTATGAACTGTTCAAGATGAAAGAGGATGAGTTTATTGATAAGATGTTTGAACGATTTTAAACTATCGTTAATGAACTTAAAGCTCTTGGGAGAGTCTACGATAATCAAGATCATATCAGAAAGATTCTCAGGAGTCTTCCTAAAAGATAGAGACCTAAAGTTACAACAACACACGAAGACAAAGACTTAAACGTGTTGAAGCTAGATGAATTGCTTGGCTATTTGAAGATACATGAAGTAGAGCTTGATGCAGAAGATAAACCTAGAAGAGACAAATTTATAGCATTAAAAGCTGGTCAGAAGAATCAAAAGAACCAGAGAAGTAGAATTACATCTTCAAAAGCATTAAAGATTGAAGAAATAAAAAATGATGATGTTAGTGAATCTGATCAAGAGTCAAGTGAAGAAGAAGATGAACTATCCTTCATTTCAAGAAAGAATAGAAGGATGTGGAAAAAGAAAGAAAAAGGAAATAAATACTTTTCTTTTAAGAAAAATAGCAAAGACGAAGTCAAGAATGAGAAAACTTCTATCATCTGTTATGAGTGCAACAAAATAGGACACTACAAATCTGAATGTTCATTGCTCAAAAGAAAACAGAAGAAAAGTAAAGAAAATAAAAAAAAGGCATGATGGCAACTTAGGAAGAATTGGATTCGTCTGAATCTGATTCCGACTCAGAAGCATCAATACAAGCAAATATATGCTTAGTAGCTGAGAAGAAATGCGACAATAAGGTAACTGCTAATTCTAATGAACTGCAAGAAGCATATTTAGAATTGTTAGAAGATTCATATGCTATATTAAAGCAATATAAGGCTTTAAAAAGGAAATTTGTTGAAAACGTAAAGAACACGGAAGTATTGGAAAAAGAAAATGTCTGCCTTAAGAAATAAGTAGACGATATGAAAAAGAAAGTAACCGCAGATAGATCTGAAGAAATTAGTCAATTGAAACAAAGGATTAATAGTTTTTCAGCAAAAACACCAGCATTTACTAAAAGTATAAAAAAGATGAATGATATGATTGGAAAATATAGACACCCGAATGATAAGAGTAGTTTAGGATTCACTAATAGCAATGTTCATTATGATAAGAGTTCTGTTCCTATTAGGAAGCAAAAGAATCAATTTTATTATTATTATTCGAGGAATAATTGTGAGACTAACCCCAAAGGACCCAAGAAAATATGGGTACCTAAAAAAGACATAATACATATTGCAGATCTCCCTTCTTGGAAAAAGTAACCAGCACCAATGGTATTTGGATAGTGGATGCTCACGACACATGACGGGAAAAAATTCTATGTTCTTGGAAATAAGCAAGGAGGATCAGTAACTTTTGGAGATAACCAATAGGGCAAAATAGTTGGAATCAGCAAAATTGGTGAAGATTCATTTACGTCTATTGATAATGTTCTGCTAGTTAAAGGTTTAAAGCATAATTTGATTAGTGTAAGTCAATTATGTGATTTTGGCTTTGAAGTATCCTTTAATCAAATTTCTTGTGTAGCTAAAAACAAGGACGGTTCCATATTCTTTTCTTCCAAGAGACAAAATAATCTCTATAAGATTAAATTAGAAGATTTAAAAAGTCAAAATATTTCATGTTTTATATCAACAGATGACAAGTTAAAACATCTTTTTCTTCTAAAAATGTTGTAACTTCGTCTAAACCTCTAGAGTTGTTACATATAGATTTGTTTGGTCCAACTAGAACAGTAAGTCTTGGTGGAAAGAAGTATGGTCTCGTAATTGTTGATGACTTTATTAGATTTTGTTGGATATTGTTCTTATCACATAAAGATGAATCTCTTAAGTGTTTTAAAGTTTTATCCAAAAAGTTACAAAATGAAAAAGGAATTTCTATCATTGGAATCAGGAGTGATCATGGTGGAGAATTTAAAAATGAAAAATCCAGAATGTTTTCTAAAGAGAATGGAATTTTCCATAAAATCTCTGCTCCTAGAACTCCACAACACAATGGAGTTGTAGAAAGAAAGAACAAAGCGATTCAGGAAATGGAAAGAACCATGCTATGTGAAATGAATCTTCCTAAGTATTTCTGGGCAGAAGCTATGAATACAGCTTGTTATATTCAAAATAGAATACTTTTGTGATCTTTCTTAAATAAATCTCCATATGATTTATGGAAAGGAAGGAAGCCAAATATCTCTTACTTCCATCCATTTGGTTACAAATGTACTATATTGAATACAAAATAAAATTTGGATAAATTTGATTCTAAGATCAATTCAGGAATTTTTCTAGGATATTTGATGTCTTCTAAAGCTTATAGAGTTTATAATCTTGTTTCTAAATATGTTGAATAATCTATGCATGTCAAGTTTGATGATGATTCACAACTAGATAAAAGAAACAATTCTGATGATGAAACTCTATCTGCTCCCTTTTTTGATAACATAGACATGTCACTATCAGATGTTTCACTTGATAAGGTAGAAGATATTCCTGAAAACTTTAGTGTTAGAAAAGACTGGAAGTATAAATCCTCTCACCTAGAAAATCTAATTATAGGCAAAACCTTAGAAGGTGTGAGAACTAGGTCTAAATTTAGAAGAGAGGCAAATGTAGCTTTTATTTTTGAATTATAACCTAAGAAAATAGATGAAGTTTGGATTTTAGCCATGCAAGAGGAGTTAAATCAATTTTTAAGGAACAAAGTTTGGTCTTCAGTTCCTAGACCCTCCAATAAGTCAATCATAGGAACCAAATGGGTTTTTAAGAATAAACTAGATGAATCAAGTAGAGTAAATCATAACAAAGTTAGATTAGTAACTCAAGGCTATAATCGATAAGAAGGAATAGACTATAATGAAACTTATGCTACTATAGCTAGATTAGAAGCTATTAGGATTTTGTTTGCATATGCGGTTTTTCATGATATAAAACTATTTCAAATGGATGTGAAAAGTGCCTTTTTGAATGGTTTTATTAATGAAGAATCTTATGTAAAGCAACCTCCTAGTTTTGAAGATTATGATAAACAAGGTTATGTTTATAGACTTCATAAATCTTTGCATGGATTAAAACAAGCACCTCGTGCTTGGTATGATCGTCTAAGTTCTTTTTGGATTGAAAATTACTTTAGTAGAGGTCAAGTAGATAAGACTTTCTTTAGAAAATGTATTAAAAATGATTTTATTATAGTACAGATATATTTAGATGATATTATTTTTAGTGCAACTTCTAACAAGTTATATTCCATTTTTGAAAATCTTATGAAGAGTGAATTTGAAATGAGTATGATGGGTGAATTAAAATTCTTTCTTAGTTTACAAGTTAAGCAAACCGAAGAAAAGATTTTTATTCATGAACAAAAATATATCAAATAATTGTTAGTCAAGTATAAAATGGAAAAGGTTAAACCTATGTCAACTCCTATGCATCCTTCAAACCTCTTATCAAAGGATGAAGCAAGTAAGAAGGTTTATCAAACTCTTTTCAGATGAATTATTGGTTCTTTACTTTACTTAATAGCAAGTAGACCTAATATATTGTTTAGTGTTTGTTTGTGTGCAAGCTTTCAAGCAGATGTTAGAGAATCTCATTATATTACTGTTAAAAGAATATTGAGATACTTGTTAGGTTCTACTGATCTGTGTTTATTGTATGAAAAAGGTAAAGATTTCAGGTTAATTGGCTACTGTGATGTTGATTATGCCGGAGATAGGATTGATAGGAAGAGTACAAGTGGAGGATGTAACTTTCTTGGTCATAGTCTAGTTTCTTGGTTAAGCAAGAGGAAAAGTTCAATTGCTCTATCTACTGCAGATGCTGAATATATGTTAGTTGCAAGCTTTTGTTCACAGATGTTAAGGATTAAGTATCAGTTAGAAGATTACTCCATACAAGAAGAACCCCAATCTTCTGTGATAACACAAGTGCTATCAATCTATCCAAGAATCCAATACAACACTCGAGGGTAAAGCATATTGAAGTTAGACATCATTTTCTACGAGACTATGTACAGAGAGGAATCATTAGTCTACAATTTATTGACAAAAATCAACAATGGGCAGATATCTTCACTAAACCTCTGTGTGAAGATAGATTCAAAGACATCAGACAGAACTTGAATATGATAATACTGAATGACCATTCATTTGATACGACATGACCCAGTTGATTCACATGAAAAGAAGATAAGATATCTTCACTAAACCTCTGTGTGAAGATAGATTCAAAGAAATCAAATAGAACTTGAATATGATAATACTGAAAGACCATTCGTCTGATACAACATGACCCAGTTGATTCACATGAAAAGAAGATAAAAAGTTGTAAGTTTTTAAGTAAACAGTAATGATAAGTTAAAGATGGTAGCGCAGCGAAAGCGTGGTGGGCCCATAACCCACAGGTCCCAGGATTGAAACCTGACTTTGATACCACAAGATGTTGGACCCCATTTCCGAAGCCCAACTATCAAACCGTAGACAATAACATAAGCGAACTTCCAAGCTCTATAACCCTGATCGATAAAAAAAGAAAAATTTCCATTTGCATGACATACAAGCCACAAAGGCGAGCCCACACAACGAAATCACAAAATCACAATGGACTTCTTCATAATGGTAGCTCTTAGTCTCTATTTCATTTAGCAACAAGAACCACCTCAATCGGAGCCATATGGCTCAAGATATGCTTAAGAAATCGAAGTAGGTTCATGACCCAATCATGCTCTCCAAACCTACCCATCGCTTCCTTATGCTCAAACTTTCTGAATTTAAATCCAATGGCTACCAATTTTTTTGGAGAGGTAGTAAAACGTGTTAGAAATCTAACGCCTGACGAATCACCTCAATCGGAGATCGAACGAAGGAGTTATAGTCAAACGAATCCGATATGTTCATATCTTGATTCCTACTGAATATAATTTGGAGCAAACATCATAAGTCTCACTATAGATGTCGGATTGACTTCGTTCTTAGACCATTAGAAAGTAGACATCTAGGGCTAAAACTTTCATGCAGAAAACAATTTTCAATTCGGATGTTATGGGGGTCAAATTACATTGACCGTGTGAAATCTTAATGTTGGAACCCACACCCCACCCGTAGGTGTTTGGGAGTTATACCCCGGCGTGTGTTTGCGGGTTATACCGCGGCATCCAACCTTAATCAGTATTGTCCTCTTTAGGAATCCTTCTAAGAGGCGTGTTCTTAGAAACAACAAAATCTTGAGAGGTCGCGAGTTTGATTCCCAAAGAGGACAATACTGATTAAGGTTGGATGTTGCGGTATAACCCGCAAACACATGCCGGGGTATAACCCCCAAACACCTACGAGTGGGGTGTGGGGTCCAACATTTCTCAATGGTAAGAGACGTGTTCTTAGAAAAAACAAAACCTTGAGGGGTCGCGAGTTCGATTCCCAAAGAGGATAATACTGATTAAAGTTGGATATCGCGGTATAACCTGCAAACACACGCCGGGGTATAACCCCCAAACACCTACGAGTGGGGTGTGGGGTCCAACATTAAAATTTCACACGGTCTGTGTAATTTGACCCCCATAACATCTGAATCTTCATGAAATTTTTATCCCTAGATGTCTAATTTCTAATGGTCCAAGAACGAAGTCAATCCGACATCTATAGTGAGAGTTATGACATTTGCGCCAAAGTATGTTCAGTAGGAATCAGGATATGAACATATCGGATTCGTTTGGCTATAACTCCTTCGTCTGACCTCCGATTGAGGTGATTCTTGAGGCGTTAGATTTCTAACACGTTTTACTACCGCTCCATAAAAATTGGTAGCCATTGGATTTAAATTCAGAAAGTTTGACGAAAAGGAAGCCATGGGTAGGTTTGGAGAGCATGATTGGGCCATGAACCTACTTTGATTTCTTAAGCATATCTTTAGCCATAGGGCTCCGATTGAGGTGGTTCTTGTTACTAAATGAACTAGAGACTAAGAGCTACCATTATGAAGAAGTCCATTGTGATTTTGTGATTTCTTTGTGTGGGCTCGCCTTTGTGGCTTGTATGTCATGCAAATGGAAAATTTTCTGTTTACCGATTAGGGTTATAGAGCTTAGAAGTCCGCTTATGTTTTCGTCTACGGTTAGATAGTTGGGCTTCAGAAACGGGGTCCAACATAGTGGCACCACTTTGGCAATATCAAGTGCCTACCATCCACAAACTGATGGTCAAACAGAAGTCTTGAACTGTTGTCTTGAACAATACCTTCGAAGTTTTGTGATGGATCAACCATCCAGGTGGAGCAAGTTTCCGATTTAGGCAAAGTTGTGTTATAATACTTATCTGCATTCTTCCATTATTATGACACCTTTTGAGGCCGTTTTTGGTAAACCACCACCCGCCTTACCCACATATGTCCTTGGTTCATCTGGTATAGAAGCTGCAGACTCATTATTAACATATTGTGATGAGATTCTTCACCCACTGTAAACTTATTTGCATCGTTCTCAAGAATGCATGAAGACTCAAGCTACCAAGCATCGCACTGCATATTTTTTCCAAGTTGGTGATCGGTGTTATGTCAAATTACAGCCCCATAAACAACGTTTAGTAGCTGACCCCAAGTACTCCAAGTTAAGCAAGTGTTACTATGGTCCTTTCCAAATTCTCGAACGAATTGGACCTGTTGCGTACAAGCTGCAATTGCCGAGTGGAAGTAAAATCCACCCTATTTTCCACATTTCGATGTTAAAACACTGTCCTAACCCCAACATTGAATATATGTTGCAATTGCCTGAAGCTGCAGTGGATAATCAACCTCTCATTTCTCCATTAGTTGTTTTTAACTTCCAGAAGATCAAGGTCCACTCAACTTGGATTCCACAAGCATTAGTACAATGGAATAGGTTACCCTTGGAGGACACTTCTTTAGAATATTTGACCACTTTCAAGAGCTTGTACCTAGAATTTCACCTTGGGGACAAGGTGGTTTTTGAAGGGGTGGGAAATGATACGAAAAAAGGCATTTCACAATCATCTGGATTGGGCAGACTCATAAGGAAGAAGATAGCACCTGGCTATTTGGTGGACCATGATACATCAACCAAATAATTGTATAGGGATAACAAAGGAATTTTACAATTGTTGTTAGAATTCGGTTAGAGCAATTACTTACTCTATGATGTACTTAAGCAAGTGAGGAGGAAAAAAAAGAAGGAATATAGTACATTTGTCAATCTTTCCTCTATTTTCTCTTCTCTCTTCTCTCTAACTTCTCCCCTTTATTCTCTACCTATTTTTCTCACTCTGCTTGGATTCTGGGTATAATATTATTAGGAGGCAAGCCACCTCTAACCGACTACTCTTAACAAAAGAGCATAGTAATCACAGCATAAGATCGAACCATCATACAACACTAAGTGTTTAAGCAACTGTAAGTCATGTTGATGGAAGAGATCACTTATATAAATCGAACCGTCAGACATGTGACGCAGCGTGGAACTCCGCAAGAGGGTGATGGGTTTGGAACATGTCTCAGTCTGGGTGCTTAAAGATGGTAATCCACATGCTGTTGTATGCACAATGTATCATGTGACAACCTTGTAACCACATCACACTGCTAGGGTCTGCTCTAAGATCTTCAGGTGCCCAAAAGTCATCCCTGTCTCCAACAAAAACGCGATTAGTGCCTGGAATTCAACTCTAGTACACAAGGTTTTCACTAAATCACAAAATTATTGTAGATTTTTAAGCAGACACATCAAATATGTATATACCAACACGTTCATGTGATATAGCCTTGTTATAAGGAACATAAAGTGGTTGTTGGTAATGAAGTTACTTTGAGACTTAGTTTTTATCTCTCTTTCTCTTATTTAACACGTTCCACATTTCTAGTTTATACTTGCTCACTTGGGTATATATTACTATGTTTATAAGAATTTGTGAGTTAGTGTCCTTATTAGTTTTATGGTAAGAGGAATGAGAATATCTTTACATTCGTGTCATCCATCTAGTCAGTTTGATGCATGCGTGGTATATTTGGGCCTTGTGCATTTATTTTAGTCAATGAAAGCGTATAATACACGTTTCTGATTCTTGATCTTATCCGTAATGTCTCTTTTAATTTTCTCCTAATTTATTGCTCCGATTACAGGTTATGTGTTGAGTAGAGGGGCTTATTTTATCCACAATATGGTCCTCTCTACTTATAAGATATTCACAAGCCCTTCAACTTCTTTTTTTTCTCTCAAGTATTCTAGTTCTGAGTAAAACAATTGAGAGTTCCAACTCTTTTCTCTTGAGTGCCCTAAACAGGAGCGTCACCGTGTAAACCTTAGGGAGTGACGTTCAAGCAACCGATTGCACCATATTCAGGGGCAAAATCGCTTCTAAGTTAGTGGTCCTTGTCTACGACACGATTTTCTTTCTACACTCATTTCGTTCCTTCGGCCTTATATTTGCTTACTTTACGGTAATCCTTTTATAAAAATTTAGAAGCGATTTCTTACCATTGTAAAGATGCGAATTGCTACCACCAATCAACTGAAACGCCTTCCTCAAACCCCTCGACGATACGAACTACAAGAGGTGGTCCAACAAGATGCTGATCTATTTTGAGTAACTCAAAATTGATTATGTTCTGATCAATGATCCACCTAAGATCATTAATGTCGAGCTCACTCGTGTCACTCTAGCGATTGGAGTTTCAATTGTTGATATCAACCCTGCCTCGAGTATGAAAGACAAGGGTAAGGAGGATGATTAGGAGGCTGTCTAAAAATATGATGAGGACAACAAGATGGCGAAGGGCATGTTACTAAGTCGAATGACTGATTTGGTATTTGATTTATTATATACCCAAAAGTATGCCAAGATTATTTAGGAAGCATTGGAGAAGAAATACGGGGCTGATGATGCAGGAAAAAAGAAGTACATGGTGGGACGGTGGCTGAATTTCAAGATGCACGAGAAAAGGCCAATCATGGATCAAGCCCATGAGTATAAGAATCTAGTTGCTGACATCCTAGCCAAGGGGATGAAGATGTGCGAGATTTTGCAAGCAAATTTGCTCATCGAGAAGCTACCTGAGAAGTGGAGTGATTCTCGAAACCATCTTAGAATATTTACTATGTTCCCTCTTTTCGTAAGAACTTGATTTTAGCTTTGTATCTTGATAAAGCTAGCATGGAAACTCGCATTAAGAACCTAAATTTTATTCATAGTCATAATGACGAGTTTGTGGGGAAGGGTTATGTGCAGGGTAACTTGTATACATTAGAGGTTGAAGCCCTTGTCGACTCTGGTTTTTATAAAACTTCTACTTCTACTTATATTGTTGAGTCTTATGGTATTTGGCATGGAAGATTAGGACATGTGAATTATGGTTCTTTGAAATGTAATGCAAGCTATGAACCTTATTCCTAATTTGTCTATGAATGGTGACAAGAAGTGCATAATCTATGTTGAGGAAAAAATTTCTAAGAAATCGTTTAAATCTGTGACTGAGAGACAAACTAAATTGCTCAAGCTTATACATATAGACTTAGCAGACTTTAAGAACACATAAAGTAAGGGTGGTAAGCACTATTATGTTACCTATATTGATGATCATTCGAGGAATTACAAGTTGTATTTACTAAAACCAAAACATGAGGTTGAAAACATGCTCTTAATATATAGGGCAGAAGTAGAAAACCAATTGCACCACAAAATCAAAGGAGTTAGGTTCGATCATGGTAGAGGGTATGGTACTACTTCTCGAAAAGAAGTATATGAGAAAGAGGGAATAATTAATGAATTGCCTGCCCTGAACAAAATGGGATAGCTGAATGGAAGAACCGAACCCTTAAGGACATGATGAGTGCAATGCTTATTAGTTCTGGGTTACCTAACGAAATGTGGGGGGAGGTAACACTTAATGCGAACTATATCCTTAATAGAGTGCCTCATAAGAAATTACAAAAGACCTCATATCAGTTGTGGAAAGGCTATACACCGAACTTAAAATTTAAGAGTGTGTGGGTGTTTAACTAAGGTAGGTTTGCCTTCTTTTTAGCATGAGAATGTCGGATCTAAGATTGAAGATGTTCTTTTTGTTGGTTATGTTGAAAATAGTGTTGCTTATAGATTCATGCATTTAAAAGATCATACTTTACTTGAATCTAGAAATGCTGAATTCTTTCAAAATGTGTTTCCATTGAAGAAATGTTATACACACCAAGATATGCATCCTTCTACATCTACTTCTACATGTGCATCTTCTTCATATATGTATTTTCCTACTCCTAATATGTTGCATGATTATGTGAATGTAGAACCAAGGAGAAGTAAAAGAAGTAGAACATAACTAGTTTTGGTCATGATTTTATTACTACCTTCCTTGTTGAACTCTATAAGAAAGATAAGTTAGATGACATTGATGAGTTAGTAGTTTGTCGTCATATTACTGAGGATGAACCTAAGACCTATAATGAAGCTGTGAAATTTGTAGATGCTAGTTTCTGGAAAGATACCATAAAGAGTGAGCTAGATTCCATTAAGTCTAACCATACCTGGGAATTAGTATACTTACCTAAAGAGGCCAAGGTTATTGGATGTAAATGGATCTTTAAAAGGAAACTCATAACTGATGGTATTGTTGAAAGGTTTTAAGGCTAAACTTGTGATTAAGGGTTATACTCAAAAGGATGGTATAGACTTCTTTTGTACTTATTCTCTTATCACTAAAATTGCCACTATACGTGCATTGTTTGCATTAGCTTCTATCCATAAACTGATTATGCATCAAAAGGATGTGAAAACTTCTTTCTTGAATAGTATTTTGAACGAGGAAATCTATATGGAACAACCTCCTAGCTACGTCGTTCCTGGACAAAAGAATAAGATATGTATGCTTAAGAAGTCCTTGTATGGCCTTAAACAAGCACCTATTTAGTTGTATTTGAAATTTCACGAAATTATACTTAGTTTTGGTTTTAAAGTTAATGGATCTGATGCATGTGTGTACTTAAAGATGTTTAGATCTGATTTTGTGATAATATGTGTAACATCCCATTCTTGTGGGAAGGTCAAAATGGTAAATGTGAGTGATTAATGAGAGTTAGAAATGCATTTCCATGTTTATCCTTATTATGTCATACACAGACATATG
Organism: Erythroxylum cataractarum; assembly: GCA_024703695.1. NCBI lineage: Eukaryota > Viridiplantae > Streptophyta > Magnoliopsida > Malpighiales > Erythroxylaceae > Erythroxylum > Erythroxylum cataractarum. The sequence goes on from JANJEY010000005.1 coordinate 58,610,986, forward strand.
AATAGTGAAGTCATGGCACATGAGAATAATTGTACATGCATTCATGAATAATTTCGGGTATAATTAGATTGA